>JAWQFJ010011484.1:12500-25000 GCA_034096865.1 Theodoxus fluviatilis
GACATCGCCTTCTCTCAGTCTGTTAGAAATGTAGGCGTCATGTTTGACGATTACCTGTCAATGAGAGCTCATATCAACAATGTCTGTCAGTTAACATATTATGAGTTAAGGAAAATCAGTACCATTTGTCATTAGCAGGCCACCAAAACGCTCATCACATCACTTGTTCTGCCTCGTCTCGACTATGGAAACTCTCGTCTTGCTGGCATCCCTGTCACTCTGCTTAACAAACTCCAGAAAGTTCTGAATTGCGCTGCTAGGTTACTTTTTCGATGTCCCAAGCGTACCAATGTCTCTCCACTCCTACATACACTTCACTGGCTCCCCATCTCTCAGAGGATAGATTATACACTTGCTACTTTGTGCTTCAATGCCATCAACAACACCGCACCACACGCTCTTACAGAAATTCTTACAGTTTACACGCCCTCCAGATCTCTACGCTCAGCTGCTGACTCTAGAATACTTATGGTCCCCCGCCGTAACAAGAAAACTCAAGGACAGCGTGCCTTCTCTTATATTGGACCTGTAACCTGGAATAGTCTCTCTCTCTCTCAGTCCGTCATTCTGACACTCTGCCCCAGTTCAAAAGTGCTCTAAAGACCCACCTCTTCCGATTCGCCTTTCCCGCTGAGCTGCTTCGCCATACTTGACCTGGCCTGCAAGTGCTGTGTATATTGTATAGTTTGTTCTATTGGACTTTAGTTTTGTTTGTTTATGTGTGTAGTGTGTGATTTTTTTTGGTGGGAATGTGGTGTTGAGTGGTCGTATGGGTGTTGATTCTTTGGATTGTAAACGCCATGAGCTTGCCTGTCAAGGGAAGGTATGTGCGTAAATTAACTATTATTATTATTATTATTAGTAGTAGTAGTAGTAGTAGTAGTATTGATTGACGGATGGATGGACGGATGGACGGACGTATGGATGGACAGACGGACGGATGGATGGATGGATGGACGGATGGACGGATGGATGGACGGATGGACGGACGTACGGATGGACGGACGGATGGATGGACGGATGGATGGACGGATGGATGGATGGATGGAATGAGTTTTACGTCCTATCACCTTTTTTAGGCCACATGAGGCCATTAAGCATGACAAGCACAAGAACAGTAAGCGGAAATCAAGCAAGGATTTCCCCAAGTATTCGCGTCTGACAAACGCGAAGGGAGGCGAGGTGGATCAGTTCTTATCCTCAACACACAGGGGGAGCAATGGATGAATGGACGGATGTTTCGATGAACTGATGGAGAAACGGACGAACAGAAGGATGGATGGATGAACCTGTACAGTCCATCAGTCATTGTAGGCAAAGCCATGCCATTGGACATGAGCATGAGCGAGTGCGCGTTGCTTCGCCTATCTGGTTGGCAAAAAAAAAGCCGGTTTCAACATGTGTCAAGAATTACACTGCTGTCTCTTCTGCTTTCGTCCCGTTGACACTGGCCTATTCCTCGCAAAAACTTGCAAGGTTCCCAGCATAAGCAACGCCCCTCAAGTCAAGGCTGCAATACCAAGGCCGTGCACCGTCTATGTTACAGGACACATTGGACCTCTTCTTCTTCCCAACCCTCAGAGGTCGGGGGTCATGGGGGGGTGAAGGGGGGGGGGGGGGGGTTAGGTGAGGATGGAGGTTGGGATGGGGGTGAGGAGGGAGGAAAGAGGAGGGAGAGGCACTGATAAGACGAGATAACCGTCTTTCCGTCTGACACAGGAGATAACGCTTCCGTCTCTGTACTTTGTTTCTTCCGAAGAAGAGTTAAAGTGTTTGGTAAGGGGAGATAAACCGGTCAATTGGCGCTATGGTGTGAAATTCTCCGTATGATTTAATTTCCTCAAATGATGAGACGAGATATAGTAAGTTTTGTGGTCTATCAATCTTTGTAAGCAAGACGGCTAATATATGCATGTCGCCCAGGTGCAGGACACATTCTACCTTCTGTCCTTCAGTTCCTCTTCATATTCTTTCTATTCCTCTTCTTATTCTACCTATTTCATTTCCTCTTCCTTCTATTTATTTTCCCCCTCCTGTTTCTATTCCTCATCTTGTCCTCAATAACGGGAGGTCATGTGAAGAATTATTTGAGGCCATATATGCGTGAAAAGCCAGTTTTATGAAACTCTCTCTTTCTCTCTCTCTCTCTCTCTCGCTCGCTCTCTCTCTTTCTCTCTCTCTCTCTCTCTCGCTCTCTCTCTCTCTCTCACTTTCTCTCTCTCGCTCTCTAGCTCTCTCTCTCTCTCTCTCTCTCTCTCTCTCTCAGTTTGAGCGTGTGCAGAGGAACGAGAAGGAAATCTCATTTCACTTTAGCTCTCACACGATTCGTTCCCTCGCGGTCTTAGAGGCACAATATCTTGAAACCTCGGACAGTTTGGGAGTGATAATGGTGTACTGTAGAGCATGATGAGATGGAGGGGTTTTCACGGCCTGTCTGCATTTGTAGTTTATGCAGGCCCATTGACCACAGCACTCACTAAAGCTTGTGAAAGAAGAGCAAGTCGAGCCTTCTCATCCCCGGTTGTTCGCCTCTGAAGGCCTTGTTTTAATTTGAGCAACGCAAGTGACTACTTCGTCGTGGTAACTATCTTATTTATCCAATCAGGACGCAGACCTAGAGCGAAGCTGCGTTCTGATTGGTCAGAGAAAACTTGCTACTGTGGCTAAGTAGGCGGCAGTGTTGCTACTTTCAAACTGGCAGTAACGAGTGTCGTAGGGAGAGATGATAGGTCTGCTCTGTGCCCGAACTCACAGTGATATCTCATTTCTTAACGCGTGCAAAGCAACAAATGATATCAGAGGGCAAACTGTTTTCCGAGTTCGTGCATGGGGCGAGAGGTCAAAAGACTAATTTCACCGAGACTGTTACACGACGGGTTCCCGCGCAACCTCAGAGACACGCTGACACGAACACTCGGGCTTTTGGAAGCGAGAATAGTCTACAGAAGAGCATGAATAAAAGAGCAGAAGTCCTAAATCAAACTGAAGCATATGAAAGTATTTTAACCATTTATCCATATACGTCTATGGAGACTTAGGATGCGGGGACTGGAATCTAAAGGGGGATACCAAGAGAAATATGGAGGGGGAGGGGGGGGGGGGAGCGCAGACACGACACCAGAATTGTAGAGTAAACATTAAATTCGATATTGTCAGCAGGTGGAGCAAATAAATATCAGTGCAGATATACGGTATATCAGCCTTTGTAGGCTATGTAATAACATTGATCACGAAAAATACTGGAGCTTGTCCAGAGAAAGAGCAAGTCAAATATAAATTTTCCCTAGTTAAATATAGATTTTACCTAGTTAAATATAGATTTTCCCTAGTTAAATATAGGTTTTCCCTAGTTAAAAGGTAAAGGTAAAGGTGTGGATTTTTATAGCGACTTACACCCTTTGTCTGGGTCTCAAACCGCTTACACTTTACCCCCTGATCACTGGGCAGCTTCATCAATCCTCACAACAAACATAGTGACATACATTTAAGAGGCACACAGTCAGGTACCAGCACCAACTCCGCTCCCTGGGGAGTATTCCAACCCAATGCTGGCGCTTGGCCGCATACAAGGGTTAATCGCACAACGTTTTTGCCAATATTGCCCTCACAGGTACCCGGTTTTACTCCTGGGTGGGGAGAAACAATGCGAGTTAAGCATCTTGCTCAAGGATGCAACTCTGGAAACCGCGCAGCTTCGAACGCCGTACCCACTGGCCGCAAGCGACTGTAGGTCCAGCGCGCTAACCACTCGTAGATTTTATCTAGTTATTCGCCTCTAGCGAATCGAGTAGGCAGAACCGATGGGTCTACCCTGACCCCCAACTAAGAGGGAAATCTCACGTTTCAAACGTGTGCAAAGCAACCGATGTTGACTGAGAGCAGAATGCTTTTCTCCTTCATGTACAGGGGCGAGGCCAACAAGCTAATTTCACCATGGCTCCCACACGATTCCTCCTGGCGCAACCTCAGAGACGCAACGACACCAGCACTCACATAGCTACGGAATGACTTGCAGCACAGCAGAGCATGGACAAGAGGACGCACATCCCAGAGCAAATACATTATAAGCAGTTAAAGAGGTTTTCACTGTTCGCCCATAAATGTTTGCTTATTATCCTGTGACTGGAGTCTAAATGAAGACAGAAAAATGAAAAATATGACATTTAACAGAGATGGTGGATGACATGTAGAAGCATGCTAAAAGTAAATTTAACAAAAAGACCGATGTAAATGGAAGGTGGAGCGTTGGTGGAATAATAGAGGTGAACGCTTAATCATTCTTTGCAGGCTATGTAAGGCGTTGATCACGAACATTACTAGAACAAATTGGAGTAAGAGCAGGATATCTCGATTCCCCACGTCATTTGCCTTCTGGGAATCGCATGGAGGGACGCGGGGGATATATTGTTACCCCCAAGCCTAAAAGGGGACAATTTCACAGGCAATGATACGAACCCTCAGATAGTTTGGGGAAGAGGATGATGCACAGACAAACACAGCCCCAGCACCACTCTCTCACTCTATTTCTACCTCACAGAGACTCCGGCGCTGCTGCCTCTTTCCTTTTGCATTCCAAGGGTCTTCTGGCCCCCTGTGGGCTGGGGGGTAGAATAGACCCCCTGTGGGTTGGGGGGTAGAATAGACCCCTTGTGGGCTGGGGGGTAGAATAGACCCCCTGTGGGCTGGGGGGTAGAATAGACCCCCTGTGGGCTGGGGGGTAGAATAGACCCCCTGTGGGTTGGGGGTCAGAATAGACCCCCTGTGGGCTGGGGGTCAGAATAGACCCCCCTGTGGGCTGGGGGGTAGAATAGACCCCCTGTGGGCTGGGGGGGAGAATAGACCCACCGCGTCTTCCTACGCGATTAGTAAGAGGCGAATAGATAGGGTTGTCGTGACTTAAGCTTACTTGGAACTATTCTGGTGATTTTCGTGCATAATGGGCTTACATAGCCTACACAGGCTGATAGGCCGTAAAACTCACTCCATCCATCCATCCATCCGTCCATTCATCCATCCATCCATCCATCCATCCCAACGGCCGTCTGCACCCGTGTGTGCGAAGTGGCAGCACCTCATTGCCACAGTACCATTCCCCACATCCACAGCTCGTGGGGTGCCGGACTTTGTACAGCCAGCCACTGCCACCCCCTTCCAGACAACCACCCGTGATCCAACCACCACCCGGCATTCGTCGCCCTCACTGTATATAGACTGGTGGTGAGAGTAGACCCCCCTGCGCGTCTCCCTATGCGATTCGCACAAGGCGAATGACTCTGGACATTACGTCTTGGGTACCTCTTACTCTAAATACCAGTGAGGATTGATCAAGTTGCCCAGTGATCAGGGGGTAAAATGTAAAGCGGTTTGAGCACCGATCAATGGTGGAAAATCGCTATATAAAATCACACTTTGACCTTTTACCTTTTAAATCAGCTTTACTGGTTTTCGTGACCAGTGGTCTTACATATTCCACAAAGGTTGATGGGCCGTTAAACCTCATTAATCCAATCGAATCCAGTCCTATCCAATTGTTCAAATCCGATCCGATCCGATCTAAACGACCTCACCAGCCGATTACTCCAAAACGCGCTCTAGAGGTCATGTTGCGTTTTGTTACTTTAACGTTTATCTCTACCACCCCCACCCCGAACCCCACTTCCTGCTTCGTTTTGTGTGTGACTAGATAGGCTGAAAGACAAAGGCCATACATTTTGTATCCGTAGTCTGCGAAATCCGCCTCGGTCTACCCTGCACATCCAGCTTGACTTCGATCAACGCTAACAGTAGAGAATTGATAAGTGATCCAGTGATCGAGGGATGCATCGTAAAGTACTTTGATTTGTCATTTATGAATGTATACAACCTTATACCTTTCCCTTTGAAACTCTCCCACAACGTGTCTTACATCATCTTCTTCCAAACACGTACTACCACCATTACTACCAAGTGTTTTACATCTCATAAACAGCAACATCTGTATCTCAATTCTAAGTTACCCTTATTTCCTGACTCATAAATCTTTTCCATTCATAACCATCATAACCACCATCACCATTGCCAACACAGATAGCACCATTCCTATCACAACAATCCTTTTCTGATTATCTGCACTAAAATATCGATAACTCCTATCACAGCTTTGAGTAGCACATTATCTGTATCACTTGTACTACTTCAACTTCCTATAATCATAACCATTACCACCACAGCCGTCACCCTTACCGATACATCCACTGCAACACAACCACTAGTACCACCGCCACCACAACCACCATTACCTCCACTACTTCAAACGCCACCATCTCTCTTTCATGTCTGTTACAACCTCCTTCCTTCATGATATCACCATCCGAGCCATTATGACTGACCATCACATTGACCGCATCATTGCAGCAGTGCAATCTACCTATTTATAAATGCTGCTTTGACTATCGCCTTAAGAGCCACTTCCAAAACCACAAACACCACCACCAAAACCAATACATGTGCCAAGGAAAACCAACACCACCAATAGAACCAACAGCAGCAGCATGAAAATATATACCAGTGCCACCACTAATACCACCATCCATTCCATAACCATCACATATTATGTCACCACCCTTCAACAGATCTCCTCAGTAACAAAGACAGCGGAAGCCTTAAGGAGTAAACTTTTGTGTTCAACAAAGAAACTTCTCTTACTAAAGCTTCTTTTGCTGCTACAGAACGGCCCCATCAACTCCCAAAACAGTAACATCTTTACCTCCCTCATAACGTGCTTCATCGCCACCACCACTGATAGTTTCCAAGATTACCCACCTTCACCTGTATAAGGTCACTCCAACCACAGCGCCACTCCCCTTTTCCTCTTCCCACACAGCTATCTGTATCTGCATGAACATCCACCCCACCACCATACCCACCAGGATTGTCCCACGTCACGCCACCATTAACTCTACCATCACTATCCTGCAGTCTTCTCTGTCTTCCACCTCGCTACACCGTCGACACTATGTCCACCACTGCACGTGCCAAACTGGTGCCAAGTCGCCGCACCCCCACCACCAGCACCAACAAAATATGGCCCGTCCAAAAACCAACCTTGCTTTTTCATGTGTAACTTCAAACACTCCCATCACAACTTCTTCTACCACGACACCTAGCAACGACAACCACCATCACCAGTGTCACCTTGACTACCCTAACGTCCTTTCTTGATGATGATAATAATAACAACGACGACGACGATGATGAAAGCAATACTGATGATACAGACGCTGCTGCTGCTGCTGCTGCTGGATGATGCTGGATGATGCTGGATGATGCTGGATGATGCTGGATGATGATGATAATGATTATGACGACAACAACAACAATAATAATAATAATAATAATAATAATAATAATAATAATAATAATACTTATTCTTATTATTATTATTATTGTTATTATTATTATTATTATTATTATTATTATTATTATTATTATTATTATTATTATTATTATTATTATTATTATTATTATTATTATTATTATTACTATTATTATTATTATTATTATACCTATTATACTTATTATTGTTATTACTATTATTATTATTATTATTATTATTATTACTATTATTATTATTATTATTATTATTATTATTATTATTATTATTATTATTATTATTATTATTATTATTATTATTATTATTATCATTATTATTAGTATTATTATTATTATACTTATACTTATTATACTTATTATACTTATTTTTATTAATATTATTATTAATATTATTATTATTATTATTATTATTATTATTATTATTATTATTATTATTATTATTATTATTATTATTATTATTATTATTATTATAGTTATTATTACTATTATTATTATTAGTAGTAGTAGTAGTAGTAGTATTTTTATGATAATGATACCGATATTGATGCTGATACTACTACTTCTACCACTACTTCTACTACTACTAATGCTAATGATAGTGCTAAAATACATACTTGTTTGGGAGATTTCTACCCCCCTGTCGCCACTGCGCACGCCCCACACACCCCGTTTTACTCCTGGGTAGAAGAGGCAGTGCCAGGCTAGGTCCCTTGCCGAAGGATGGAACTCTAGGATCCGTGCTGATGTCAACACTGCCCCTACCCACCCTAAAGCGTGTGTCCTATCTACTGGAGCACTAACGTCCCTTTCTTTCTTCTGTCCAGCCACACCACCAACACTGCACCTACCCGCCCTAAAGCTAGTGTCCTATCTACTGGACCACTAATGTCCCTTTCTTTCTTCTGTCCAGCCACACCGCCAACACTGCACCTACCCGCCCTAAAGCTAGTGTCCTATCTACTGGACCACTAATGTCCCTTTCTTTCTTCTGTCCAGCCACACCGCCAACACTGCACCTACCCGCCCTAAAGCTAGTATCCTATCTACTGGACCACTTACGTCCCTTTCATTCTTCTGTCCAGCCACACCACCAACACTGCCCCTACCCGCCCTAAAGCTAGTATCCTATCTACTGGACCACTAATGTCCCTTTCTTTCTTCTGTCCAGCCACACCACCAACACTGCACCTACCCGCCCTAAAGCTAGTGTCCTATCTACTGGACCACTAATGTCCCTTTCTTTCTTCTGTCCAGCCACACCACCAACACTGCCCCTACCCGCCCTAAAGCTAGTGTCCTATCTACTGGACCACTAATGTCCCTTTCTTTCTTCTGTCCAGCCACACCACCAACACTGCCCCTACCCGCCCTAAAGCGTGTGTCCTATCTACTGGACCACTAATGTCCCTTTCTTTCTTCTGTCCAGCCACACCGCCAACACTGCACCTACCCGCCCTAAAGCTAGTGTCCTATCTACTGGACCACTAATGTCCCTTTCTTTCTTCTGTCCAGCCACACCGCCAACACTGCACCTACCCGCCGTAAAGCTAGTGTCCTATCTACTGGACCACTAATGTCCCTTTCTTTCTTCTGTCCAGCCACACCGCCAACACTGCACCTACCCGCCCTAAAGCTAGTGTCCTATCTACTGGACCACTAATGTCCCTTTCTTTCTTCTGTCCAGCCACACCGCCAACACTGCACCTACCCGCCCTAAAGCTAGTATCCTATCTACTGGACCACTTACGTCCCTTTCATTCTTCTGTCCAGCCACACCACCAACACTGCCCCTACCCGCCCTAAAGCTAGTGTCCTATCTACTGGACCACTAATGTCCCTTTCTTTCTTCTGTCCAGCCACACCGCCAACACTGCACCTACCCGCCCTAAAGCTAGTGTCCTATCTACTGGACCACTAATGTCCCTTTCTTTCTGCTGTCCAGCCACACCGCCAACACTGCACCTACCCGCCCTAAAGCTAGTATCCTATCTACTGGACCACTTACGTCCCTTTCTTTCTTCTGTCCAGCAACACCACCAACACTGCCCCTACCCGCCCTAAAGCGTGTGTCCTATCTACTGGACCACTAACGTCCCTTTCTTTCTTCTGTCCAGCCACACCACCAACACTGCCCCTACCCGCCCTAAAGCTAGTGTCCTAACTACTAGACAACTAACGTCCCTTTCTTTCTTCTATCCAGAACACCACCAACACTGCCCCTAGCCGCCCTAAAGCGTGCGTCCTATCTACTGGACCACTAATGTCCCTTTCTTTCTTCTGTCCAGCCACACCACCAACACTGCCCCTACCCGCCCTAAAGCGTGTGTCCTATCTACTGGACCACTAATGTCCCTTTCTTTCTTTTGTCCAGCCACACCACCAATACTACGCCTACCCGCCCTAAAGCTAGTGTCCTATCTACTGGACCACTAATGTCCCTTTCTTTCTTCTGTCCAGCCACACCGCCAACACTGCCCCTACCCGCCCTAAAGCGTGCGTCCTATCTACTGGACCACTAATGTCCCTTTCTTTCTTCTGTCCAGCCACACCACCAACACTGCCCCTACCCGCCCTAAAGCGTGTGTCCTATCTACTGGACCACTAATGTCCCTTTCTTTCTTCTGTCCAGCCACACCGCCAACACTGCCCCTACCCGCCCTAAAGCTAGTGTCCTATCTACTGGAGCACTAACGTCCCTTTCTTTCTTCTGTCCAGCCACACCACCAACACTGCCCCTACCCGCCCTAAAGCGTGTGTCCTATCTACTGGACCACTAACGTCCCTTTCTTTCTTCTGTCCAGCCACACCGCCAACACTGCACCTACCCGCCCTAAAGCGTGTGTCCTATCTACTGGACCACTAATGTCCCTTTCTTTCTTCTGTCCAGCCACACCACCAACACTGCCCCTACCCGCCCTAAAGCGTGTGTCCTATCTACTGGACCACTAATGTCCCTTTCTTTCTTCTGTCCAGCCACACCACCAACACTGCCCCTACCCGCCCTAAAGCTAGTGTCCTATCTACTGGACCACTAATGTCCCTTTCTTTCTTCTGTCCAGCCACACCACCAACACTGCCCCTACCCGCCCTAAAGCTAGTGTCCTAACTACTAGACAACTAACGTCCCTTTCTTTCTTCTATCCAGAACACCACCAACACTGCCCCTACCCGCCCTAAAGCTAGTATCCTATCTACTGGACCACTAATGTCCCTTTCTTTCTTCTGTCCAGCCACACCGCCAACACTGCCCCTACCCGCCCTAAAGCTAGTATCCTATCTACTGGACCACTAATGTCCCTTTCTTTCTTCTATCCAGAACACCACCAACACTGCCCCTACCCGCCCTAAAGCTAGTGTCCTATCTACTGGACCACTAATGTCCCTTTCTTTCTTCTGTCCAGCCACACCGCCAACACTGCCCCTACCCGCCCTAAAGCTAGTATCCTATCTACTGGACCACTAATGTCCCTTTCTTTCTTCTATCCAGAACACCACCAACACTGCCCCTACCCGCCCTAAAGCGTGTGTCCTATCTACTGGAGCACTAACGTCCCTTTCTTTCTTCTGTCCAGCCACACCACCAACACTGCCCCTACCCGCCCTAAAGCTAGTGTCCTATCTACTGGACCACTAAAGTCCCTTTCTTTCTTCTGTCCAGCCACACCACCAACACTGCCCCTACCCGCCCTAAAGCGTGTGTCCTATCTACTGGACCACTAATGTCCCTTTCTTTCTTCTGTCCAGCCACACCACCAACACTGCACCTACCCGCCCTAAAGCTAGTGTCCTAACTACTGGACCACTAAAGTCCCTTTCTTTCTTCTGTCCAGCCACACCACCAATACTACGCCTACCAACGCACTGGCCACATCCATCCAAAGACAAAGCATCATCACCGTCAACATTTGCACCATGACTCGGCCAAAGCTGCAAATAGCGTAGGGAGACACAGTGGTTCTCTTCTTGCCACCAGCACACAGGGCTGTATTTCTTCTCGTGTTTCTACATCGACCTGATCCACCACAACGTCTACGACAACACTTATCAATCAATCACAAAGTCTCATCACGAACACTACCCCACCTGCACCAACCATGACCCGCCAAAATGTTTCCTTTGTTCTTTTCAATCAAATACTTCTATGAAGCTACTTCCACCACCACACAAAGCAAAACCCCCCAACATCAAACCACGAACACCCGCACCACCGTAACTGCCCCAATTTATATTTAGCTACACCATCAACCCACAACTACTATCGCATATACCAAACCATCCAAAGACAAACCACAACCATGCCAACATCTGCATCGACCATGACCGGATCAAATCTATGCTTATTCATTCCTGAGTATGTAAACCTGCATTATCACAGCAGCTTCTACGAAGACAAGTGTATATCACAGTTTCCCGTCAAACCACGACCACCACCATCTGCACAACGTCGATCCATTCTATGAAAAAAGCTTCGTTTCTTCCAGTGTAACCATCGAATCTTTCATCGCCTCTACTTCTACCAACACGCCACGCAAAATCACACCTATACGACCACGACTACCCCAAAGTATTTTATGTCTATCAACCAGCTACCCCTTTAACACCACCTCTACGAACGCACATGCCAAACCCATCCAGTAACAACCCACTACCGCCTTCACCACCTACACCAACCGCGACCCGACCAAATCTACATTCCTTCCTTCCCAAAATCATCACAGGAACTTCTACGACCACAAGCGTGTATCTAGATTTTCCCAAAATCTAACCACACAGACACCAGCTTCAACACCTGCACCAGCCACTACCCAACCACAACCTCCTTCCTTTCTTGATCTCATATCCAGCTTCAGCCCTACTCCTCCACAAAGGCCTCACTCTGGGAAGGCTTTTCCTTCCACCTTTATTACCACGTCAGGGACGGGGCCGCAAATCAATATCTTGCGCCAAGCACGGGGAGGCCCACGCCAAACATAGCAACTGAAGGATCTGGCCTCACCAGTCACCACGGACTCGGAAGGTGCAGGCGGCTTGACACCGAGTGGAGAAACTCATAAAACCAGGCTCGGGAACCCCAGCTATAGTCGCTGCTGTCACCAGTGAGGGTGCCTGGTGAGCCCGCCAGCAATCCC
>JAWQFJ010011484.1:32500-37500 GCA_034096865.1 Theodoxus fluviatilis
ATCGACACTGTCCTACCCGTATGTATCACTCGCCTCTATCCGATTAACCTCGGCAATGCCGGACCCGCATGTGGCCCTTTTATTTACCCGAAAATGACATCATCGGCACTAGTACCCGACTGTCCTCTATCCGACAAATTTATCAATAGTAGCATTTATGTTTTGCCCTCCTCTCTACAAAAAAAACAACTAAACTAAAACTTTCTCTCAAATCCCAGCCAACCCCAAAATGGTTTCTTCCGAAGCCATAATCTTGGTAAAATAATGAAAGAGTAAATTAAAAAAGTTTAATAAGAATAGGACATTCGTCGCGGGACAGACAAAACGACTTTTTGATCTCTGGCGAGGACTGAACTCACACGAGTACTATGTATTCATTGTTACGCCACCACCCCCAGCCCCCACCAAACCCCCCCCCCCCACCAAACACCCCCCCCCCCCCCCACCAAACACCCCCCCCCCAAAAAAAAAGAGAGAAAAAAGCAGTGGTTACGATAACACAACAAAAAGAAAGCAAAATATAAAAGAATCGATAGGTAGGCGTGACTTGATGCTTTATCCATTTCTTAGCATACGAGATTGAGGCCACACACGCATATGCAGTGTGTGTGTGTGTGTGTGTGTGTGTGTGTGCGCGTGCGCGTGTGTGTGTGTGTGTGCGTGCGTATGTGTGTGTGTGTGTGTGTGCATGTGTTTATTTTAAAAAGTCAATGTATTCAGTAGATTCATTTAAACATAAATGAAAATTTCCCTTTCGCTGAAAAAGCTTCTTTTTAGATACTTAAGCATTCATGGGGAGTATGGAACAACAAGTAATGTTTTGGTTGACTTTGTTTTCAACAATGGAAAACAGTGTAAGATCGGGGGGGGGGGGGGCGGCGGGGGAATGGGTAGGTCAGCTTAACGTAACCACAACTTTTTGTGGGGTGGTTGGGGGTGGGGTGGGGTGGGGAGGAGAGGTAACACTTTTTTGGTGGGTGACTGTTAATTTATTAATTTATTAAAACAAATTGCTGATTGTTAACGACTGAAAATGTAACAGATATAAATGCCATTACCACTCATACTCTGCAACGTTTCAATGTTCGAATGTGTGCACAGCTGCATTTCCACACTGCTCGGCTCTTCCCTTTTACCCGCCTCCCCTGCCGGTTGCTACAGTGCATGCCAGTCCTGACAGTCAAATCCCTGACCCTCCTTGCCTCAACTCGCCACCTAAACCCCTCTACCCCTCGATCCACATTTTGGGCCTTCCACCCCCCTCCCCACCCCCCACCCTCCACACCTCCACCCCGAACTCGTAAGACGCCATACTTGCCATTACCTGGCCTACCCGACAACTTTTTACTCACCCCAGCAACCCACTCCTCTCCTTCTCCCAGCTTGAAATTGTTTTCCCCTCCGGACTACCCACAAATTTCACCTCCTCTTCAAACCAGCCTGCTTTACCTTTCTCGTCACTATTTGCTCTTTTCCTTTCCAAGTGTGGGATACAAAGACAGGTAGTACACAAACAAAGAAGGATACATTGACATTTCAGAACAGATTTTTGTATGGTGTTGGTTTCTGTGGGTGTTGTCTACATGAGTCATCTAAGTTTTGAAAGCAAATAAGAATGGTTCCAAGAAAGAATGGAGAGAGAGAGAGATAGAGAGAGAGAGAGATAGAGAGAGAGAGAGAGAGTGAGAGAGAGACAGAGAGAGAGAGAGAAAGAGAGAGAGAGAAAAAAAGAGAAGAAAGAAAGATGAAAGAGCAGAACGAACAAATACTAATTAATCAATGCAGTTTCATAATAACTGAAGATCATCTCACGATTAAATTAAAGAAATGAACGTCTGGTAAGTAATGTAAGCTACGACATATGCAAGATAACATGGGCAACAGTATGTACGACAAAACATTGTAATAAATTGTACAAAAGCTGCTAGGAAATTCATTAATAAGAATATTTACTGCAATCAGAGCGATCAGGCGGACAAAGCGAAATGTCAAAACACTTGCCCTTCAAAAACTTATTAACCTAAAGAATTGGTTGGCAGAAATATGCCGTCTTATTACTTGCCTACAATCAGCATCTACACAGATTCTGTCCTCAGACCCGCATTCCTCACAAGTTTTAGTCGTAGACATGCACTCCTCTTGTTTCCGCCTTTTTATCTTTTCTTTACATCCCTCCAATTCGCACATCAGGACAGGATAATAAATGAAAGTCTCAGTCACGAGTAATGTGAAGAAAAAAACATATACCCAACCTCTTCATGTTAATTAACTCTCTCTGCACCGACTTGAATTCTTATTTCATCATGTAGTGCGGTATTGTAGATCACACGCCCACAGCATCTGGTGTTGGATAGCAAAATAATGGGTTTGGTCGAGATGATTATTACGAGTTTTCCCAATTTCTAAGGCTTGAAATTTTTAACACTAAGTTTATGTCTTGGATAATCGTTCAGGAGAGCGACTGCACATTCGGACATCGGTCATTATTGCCAGTTCATGTGTTTCTGTTTCATCATGTTCCTCGGTAGAGTTGTATAAGGTTCAACTATGTTCCATGCATTGCACCATAAAAAGTAACACATCCAATTATGTGATCTCATCCTCACTATAAATACACATATACGTATTTACATATCAACAGTTCCATTTGTGCATAATATCCCCTGATAAATGTGAAGAAACGGCTCTTTAAAAAAAATAGATAATAGAACGATTCAGACAAGGCTAAGCAAAGAAGCTTGTAAATGACTATCAGCAAATACATCGACATAGAAAAATCAATTCAATTCGTAGATTATAGCCACAAGCGAAGTATAATCTGCACATGATATCGCATAAACAAAACTTTGCTAGAATAAAAACAGCGATCGTGTCTAGATTTAATCTCATTTCAAAATATCAGCGGGGCGACATAATTTTTCTGCGTAGGATTTGCAAACCCTCATGACAACTTTGGGTGTCTCATTAAAGGAAGACACATACTCTCTTTTTTGTTGATCTATGCTTGACAACTTATTTCACCTAAATCAGCTCCCAAACTCATATCAATCCCAATTTACTAAATTGTCAGATTTCAGCTTTTTTCTTTTGTGTTTTGACAATGAGCATGAAAATAGAGAACAATGGTAGAGTTGGGGAGAAGAAAACACACATGTAAGGGCAGGCACACACACACACACGCGCACACAGTACACACACGCGCGCGCGCACGTTACTCAATGTTCAACATAATGTATTTTTCATTGTGTCAACAACGATATTAGCGTGAAGGGAAATAATGTTATGAGTTGGGGCGAAGAACATACGAACTCACACACACACACACACACACACACACACACAAACACGCACGCACGCACGCACGCACACATACACACACACACACTACTCGATATTCAACAATCGGTACTTTTCATTGGTATCAAAAACGAGATTAGCGTGGAGAGAGGTAGTGTGAGTTGAGGCGAAGAAAACACTCACGCATGCACGCACGCATGCACGCACGCATGCACGCACGCATGCACGCACACACACGCGCGCGCGCGCGCGAGAGCGCGCGCACACACACACACACGAAAGCCATGTACGAGTGAGGTATCTGCATCAAAACAAGAAATTCCTCCTATTGGTCCTCCGTACTTCTCTACAAACACCATTCTCCTTTTATTCTGCTCTCACCTCTCTCGCCTTCCGTTTTGAGACCCCTCCTTCAGCCTATTGCTCCACCCCCACCCCACACTCTCATACCCCACCCCCTCCCTTCCGATGACCCCAACACAGTCCTAGTCAGATCAGCCTAGAAACGGAGACACGTGGCAAACCTGAGCTCCCAGGACCAGCCGTTGGTGGGTCAAGGAAGTCGCAACCAGCCCCACTGACAGAGAAATCCAATGGACTTTGCCTCGTGTATTTATCTGGAAATCCAACTCACAGATCAATGACGAGCATACTGTGAAAAAAAGTTCTCCAAAGTATCGTGTGTTATCAATGCAAGAGGAATCGTTAATTATTATTCATTTAAAAAAAAGACCATTAGTATTAAAATAATGAGTCTGATGATTTAGTTTGTGATTTAATGGAGATGACATTGATGTTAACGGTGACGACGACGATGACGATGATGATGACAAGGATGAAGATGATGACAATGATGAAGAAGATGATGACGATAATGATGACGATGATAACATGTACATGAGGCTTACTTTATTTCCGTATTTACTTCCTAATAAAAGTAAAAAAAAATAAAAATTGCAAGATGAAGATTAATTAAGTTTGACGGTTGCGTTGGCCTCTATAGATTTTGTAATGCCATTGACCACAAATATCACAAGAGCAGTCTAGAGAGAGCAAGTCAATGATGGGTTTCCTTGGTTATTTGCTTTTGCGAATCGTGTAGAAGGTCCCTTCTCACCCCAGGCCTACAGGGGGGCTATCTGTGTAAACAGTTTATAACGTACATTATCTCACTGCAACAACGTATCTCCACTACTTCGCGCGTAAGTTCATGACTGCAGTGACACCGATCAGGAAATGGAGAGATATTTGAAGGACTACTTGACAGATCTCATATGACAGGAAATCAGCACGCACACCATACACGTATACAGATACGTAAAGGTTTTTTCATGTTCTTTTTCTCTTTTGTTTTGTTTTGCTGCTATTGCTGTGTTTTATTAACACTATTACGCCCTGGTATTTACATATATTTTGGCCCCATATGTCGCTTCTCTGTTCCTGCGTGTGCAGTATGGCGTCTTCCCCACATGCATGTCAACAGGTGTGTTACTGCAACAGCGTGCGTAGAATCTGTACACACACACACACACACACACACACACACACACACACACACTCACACACACACACACACACAAGCACCACCACCATATGTTACACACAAACAACATATCCCAGTAGCACATGTTCTATGAAATATCCAGCATATGAAATTTAGCTATCGGCTCGGGCAATGTTTTGCATGGTACAGGAACGTTAGT
>JAWQFJ010011484.1:40000-50000 GCA_034096865.1 Theodoxus fluviatilis
CAACCCACAGGTGGCTCCTCAGGAAACACGGATTTTAGGATAGGGCTACCACAAGCGATGACAACAGTTAATTACCTTGCCCCGCACAGCAAGACAAATATGCAGCACACACTGCTCTGACGGAACGCATAAACACGGTCAGTAATCAACATGTTCGTGTCACGCTCCGCCCTTCAGCTGATTGAGATCCAGAAGTACACAGGACATGAGCTCCGATTCCGACGTCAATGGCAGATATATTTTCAGTGCATGTGCATGAGTTCCTCCTCATCTCTTTAGGAACGTTTTTCCATCAACAATGTGCCTGCATGCACTCGAGCGTGCAAGTGGAAGTCCGTTTTTGAGCTAATTCACGTACTGACGTCTGCAGCAATCTGCAGGGGAGCTAACACCAGCAAGGAACGCCAAGACATGTCACAGATTTAGACAGCAGGCATAGCATAGAATTGAACACCTGTAGAAATTGTCTGTCAGATTCATCAACACCGTGTGAGAATTAACATTTAAGAAGTCAGGAGCCCCCTCGTCTTCAAGTGGTTCAGCCCTGTCTTCCTGACACTCTCGGGGGGGGGGGGGGGGGGGGGGGGGGGAACACCTGTGTCAGAAAATGTCCTTGGTGTCGGTGAGTCGTCAGGCACACTGTGCGATGGTCTGCCTCGCCATAACGCAGACTGAGGATGTGGAAAGAAAAAAGCCCCTCCACCTAACATGTAGACCTGTATATTGTATTCATCAATCATCATAAGACATGTACATTATCTCCACACGGAATTCCACTTCATACTCATACCGGTAACTTGAAGCCAAATATTCTGTCCCCCCAAAACACACAGAGATATATACTATCGATCTTCCATACAAATTATATTAGAATTTTAAAGATCGTCTATTCTAGACCTGCAATATGATCTTTACTTCTGGAATTGCAACTACTTACCTTTGTTCAATTTGTATTACCCTTGTTTGTAACTTTTCGTATTGCGTTGGGAAGTTTCTGTTGTACATAGCCAATACCTGCTACCAGTGAAATATAAATTTTAATTTCCACATTTTGGACCATGATAGAATATGCGTTTGTCACGTCAGTGGCATGTTTGCATTACCTGTGTTTGCTTACTTGCTCCTTTGTATCTCTTTCAGAGATTTTTTCATCAACCATATGCACGTAAGCACACGTGCGTGCATGCGCTAGTCCGTTTTTGAGCTAACGTGCAATTCGGATGCGCACAAGTGCATGTACGGTTGTGTGTAAGTTTTAAGCGCGTTTCACTGTAAATGTGTGCGTGTGCTGGTGTGCGTTTGTGCCAAACTGCGAGTGTGTCAGCGTATTTGAGTAGAAGAGCACACATATGGTTATTCACGTGCATGTCCTCGCGTGTGTCGGCTTACACGCGCACGCGAGTACGTGTTTTGTGTTTGCACGCATGCATGAACGCGCGTAATTAAAACGTGCAAGCATATGCATACGAGAGCTATTTCCAGCACATACATGCTTTTAAATGAATAGACATACGCGCATAGGTGTGCATGCATGTTTGTGCAGTTTCATGCGCTCTGATGCTTAAACACCAGGACCCGCATGCACGCACGTCTGTGCGATTTCGTGACTACAAATGCTTGAAGCACCAGTGCGTGCATGTGTGCGCGTATGTGCGCTCTCGTGTGTGTATGCACGTAGGTTCAAGTCTGTGCATGCACATGTGCGCGCATGCGTACGCGTCAGAGCTGTGTCTGTGCGTGTGAATGCCTGCCTGCCCTCCATAGAAGGAGCCCTTGGCTGCACTGTGGATCGCGGTACAAGCTGGAAGTGCCGGGTCGGAGATAAGATAACGTGATGAGAGAGGACACCTGGTAGTGAGCGACCACGTACGCACGTTCTGGAAGCAGCGACACAGGCCTCGACTGTCCTGTGTCATTCGATGTTCACAGTGTCCTTTTAACCTTCGTATAAGTGGAAAAATGTGCTCAAATAAAAATTATTGGAAAGTGTGCACGTTCTAAACTATTCTAGGTCATACAACGTCACAAACGGTCCTACACACTAACTTTTAATAGAACATGTTTTCGTTTTGATAAATGTGTGAGTTGTGTCATGTACTGTACACTTAAATTGTTTCAGGTCTTACAGAAAGTGTCCCCTAACATTTGTGGAAGTGGAAAAAATGTTGAGGAAAAGGACAAAATGCTGAAGAAGATCCTTGGATAAGGATCGAAAGCGACAAGTAAGAGGCTTCCTTTCTTGTTTGTGAGACAAGTATAGATCAGTAGTCATTATGGAAAAAAAATGTCTTCATAGGTTGAAAGATGTACACGTTGTAAACTATACAGCGCAACTGTTCTGGTTCATTCGGTGTTCAGGGTCCTATAAACTATCTTATGACAGAAACGGTTATTTTAGTGTTGAAAGATGTGTACGTTGTAAGCTATACAACACAACTGTTCTACGTCATTCGGTGTTCACAGTCCTATAAACTATTTTTCGGCAGAAAATGATTTTTTAATGGTGACAGAAGTGCACGTTGTAAGCAATACAACTCAGTTGTTCTCGGTCACGCGATGTTTAGAGTGTCCTTTTACCTTTAACGAAGTGGAAGAGTTGGGGCACATTTGCTCGGTTTGACTATAAGGTGAGAATCTATGTATTTTCCATTTCTAGCACGGAAACAGTACTTAAAATAGTTACAGTAGTGAAAAATATTACGTGTGGCTAAATTCATTCTCAACATTTCAATACAATGTTTTTCTTCTTGTATGTGAAATGTTTCATAAACCAACTTGGGGATGGGCCCGTAACGTGAGGTAATCCATGAATTCATTACACTTAGAGTCTGACCAAGTTTAACAATAATAACCGCAGTTAGTGAAAATAGTATTTCAAACGTTTAATTTTTAATAACAAAATATAATAGGATTATAACATGTCCTTATGTCGCTCGTCAAAATTCAGGCGGGACGAAATAAAAATCATTGAATCCATTGAGAAGGATCAAAAGAAACTATGGCTACCACACGGACTGTCAGGGAACAGTCATGATTGAAAACATATAAAAAACATAAAGTCAGCCAACTGGACATCAGCGAGCATAGAAGCATGATTTTGTTAGATTCAAACTTCTAACAAGTGTAAACGAGTCATGCACCTCTTGTCTGGGAATCATTATGAAAACAAATAAATTATCATGAGGAGGATATGTCATTCTCCAGACGATATTTGACAATACATAAAAATGACATCAAAACATAAAAATCAGTCACATCGCTCGCTTTAAAAACCACCAATTTAAAATGAGCGCAGCAAGTTAATAATCAATGTTTAAGATATTCCCGGGGAACAAACAAACAAACAAACAAACAAACATTTACACACAAAAGAACAGAAAACATACCCCAAACTACAAAATGAAATGTCCCGGGACCACACAACCGAGAAGACAGAGGGGCTACAGAGCCCACGACTGAAACACTCGCAAAGCCTGATCTCCGCAGCAGATGGCGAAAAATCAATAATTCGAAAATGCTACAAACAACGAGAAAGATGCAAATTCACGCCCAGACAGTACCTTTTCCGCCTTCCCGCATCTGTCCTGACTCCCTCCCTTCACCTCGCAGAGAAGGAATCAGTGGCCACCCGAACTACACAGCCTCTGGCTCCAGTACTTCAACAGCGGTGGTAAAGTCCAACCTTTCATTGTTTTCCCTCACAAAGGGGCTGACGGCTGGGATGAGATCCCGAGAGCCACAACCGGGTAGCTTCTACCCAGGGGGTTCACCACTCGTGGCTACCCGAACGGAGCCACCACAGCCGTCTTCGCGAAGAACAGAAGGCGCCATGATACTCCGGGGTGGAACTTGCAGTCGAATGAGGAAGAAGGAGAGGAGAATCGTGCAGCGAGGAAACCCCTGTGCCGAAACTTTTATCACCAACTGAGGTTGTGCTGGTGGTTTTAGCTGGCGGAAAGAGAGCGAGAGAGAGGGAGAGCAGAGGCTGATAGCGTCTATATTGACACGCTTCTCATACAGGTGATAAATCAGAGCCACAACGCTTCATGGCCGTGATGTTGGAAGCTCGATAACGAAAGATATGCCGTCCCCAAAGCAGGAGAAAACTCGGGCAGTGCAAGACGGCTCGCAGAAGAGATAGAGGCTCCAGTTTTATGCTGCAGTATTCTCGGCGAGGAATAGCCACTTCACTGTCTCTCGTGAAATATGACTTGTCTTCGAGTGTCTCCTTTCCGCAACCCTATGACCTCACAGACAAAATTTGCATGATCTGCCAGATGTTGAAGTAAGGTGAATGTTTGCCGGATGCTTTGTGCTTGAAATCATTCACTGCTGGCTCAGAGAAACTGATTGAAGAAGCCCTTTTATTGCAGAAGCCATTTAGCAGATGGGTGTTCGGTTTTGAGCAGAAAAAATACGGGTGATAAAACGTTACTATGTACATGCTAAGTTTCTCGATTCTTATTTTGCACTGTTTTTTAATCAGTTTTTCACACACACGCACACATGCGCGCACACGCACACACACGCACACATACACACACACATACACACATACACACACACACACACACACACACTGCAAAAATATAATAATTATCTGCATACCTATTTTCCTCAAGATACGATGGAAAACACTTCTCAATATATCTATTCTGATATTGGCCAATACTTTTCTTTTTCTCTCTTGGATATATGCTATGTTAACGTGCACGTTCCTCCCAAAAACCATTTAGTATATCATAAACGTACAACAATCATTGTCTTTGTACTGATAAATGGTTGTTTAAAATAGTCATTTGGTAACTGACGCACCAGTAAGAAGGTCGACTACGGTGATGACGTCTAAGTTGTTGTAGAATGCTGAAAGCGATGCTACATGTCGTGATATCAAAATGCACAGACTGCCAAGCAGGCAACAAGTCACATCAACACATGAAGATTGAGCGTTTCGTGGAAAACCAAAACCCAAAGCATGAATGGAGAATACAATAAGAAAAATATTAAATCGAATGAATACATGTACGAGCGAAAACTTACACAAAGAGAAAACTATAGCTCTCTTCTCTCTCTCTCTCTCTCTCTCTCTCTCTCTCTCTCTCTCTCTCTCTCTCTCTCTCTCTCTCTCTCTCTCAAGCCACGCCACACCAGAGCAGCAATCCACAGTTGCCATCCTGATAGGGAGGCCGTTTCGGGGACGGCAGTGGGACCCACCAAGTTTACCTGGTCTGGGCTGCAGGAGATAAGATAGTGGACGATAGGCAGCGTCGCTCCAACTCAACCCAGCTCCCAACTACAGACGTCCCACATTCTACGTAACTGATAAACGAAGGGCCTGGCCCGCAGTAGCTAGCAAGCAGACAGACAGTCCGCCTCAGTCGGAAGCCGGGAGTGACGGAGCCCAGAAACTGGCCAATAGCGAGAGAGAGAGAGAGAGAGAGACACGGGGCTGGTGCTGGGAAGTCCAGTGAGACAAGGGACTAAAGGTTGAAGAGGAGTGGTGGGATCCGCAGAGATGGCGAACCTCGTGAGAACGAGTGAGGTCAGAGTTTTGAGCAGAGATGGCGAACCTCGTGAGAACGAGTGAGGTCAGAGTTTTGAGCAGGGATGAGAGACGGAAAACGAGATCAGAGTGGGCAGGACGTGCGTTTCAGAGAGCGAGTCGCTGGTGGAAATTTCGACGCTGATCTCTCCGCTTTTTCGGGTCGTCTGAACGAGACAGATTTAGCTTGAGAATCAGAGTGATGTATTGAGTCTACTGGATTGGATTAATAGTGTTTTACGGCCTATCAGCTTTTGTAGGCTATATGAGGCCATTAAACACGAAAATCACTAGAACAGTTTAGAGCAAACAGGAATCAAGTCACGCTGTCCCTAGTTATTTGTCTCTCTTACGAATCGCGTAGGAAGATGCAGTGGGTCAATTCTTACCCCGAACTCACAGGGGAGGAATGAGTCGATCCATGTGCTTCTGCCATTTCGCAAGTGAATTGTTTTGCGTTCAACATCATCCCATTTTTGACATGAATATAAATGCAAATCATACAGAGATAGCATAAGGGAAGTGTGTTGAGGGAGAAAACACGTTTCAGAGAGTTTGCTTTTGTTGAACTTGTTCATCCATTTTCATTTATCTGGAAGCTCTCGAAGTGATGTCCTTTCTCAGCAAGGGTATGCTAGAAAATATTTATTAAACAGGTAGTGCAGGTCAAGTGCTCCGAAGTTAAAATATTTCCGGGGATGGGGTGGGGTTTAGTGGGGAATGGGGGTGGGGTTGGGTGGGGGATGGGGGTGGGGTTGGGGTGTCATCTGTAGAACTGGATGTAACTTTCAAGTACATCCACTTGAAACCATTCTGCCTTTCTTTTCCAGTGAAGATATGCCAAACAAGCTTCCAGCTGAGGACCCTACCAATATCTACGTCGGCAAACAGAAATTACCGCAAAACAGTGTACTACCACCCAAAAGGAGACAGATTCTAGGAAGAACAGGAATTGGCTCACTTTCTGGACAGGATACTCCACTCACAGCGTGTGACCAAGGAACAAAAACCGCCCTTCTGAGAGCCCCTTCCTTTATCGAGTCTCCCTGTGGGTTCGGGGTAAGAATTGACCCACCGCGTCTCCCTACGCGATTCAAAAGAGGCGAATAACTAGGGACACCGTGACTTAATTAGCGTTTACTCCAAACTCTTCTAAAGATTTTCGTTTTTAATGGCCTTACATAGCCTACAAAGGCTGACAGGTCGTAAAACATCAACCAACCAACCAACCAACCAACCAACCAACCAACCAACCAACCAACCAACCAACCAACCAACCAACCAACCAACCAACCAACCAACCAACCAAAATCCTTTATCGAGAGAGAATACAATTGCCGGACCTATTGTGACCCTTTCTTATTTTCTAGGTTCATTTGCGTCCGACCCCGGCACTTGCCCTCTCTGACCTCGTAGTCAAATGAGCGAGTGACTCACTTTGAGTGAGCAGGTGGACGAGTTTCTACGAGTACGTGTGTACCTGACTTGTCCGGCCACTCCTGTTCTTGTTCTGTTTATATGTTGCGGCTCCACAGCAATGCTGGAGGTGGAAAAGTTCCATCACAAATGAACAGGCTGAGCAGATGTGTTAAACCGAAGGTATATATGCAGTACCATACTACCATTCTGGGTGAAACGGCAACGTCCGTAATAATGTTTGTGGGTGAAGAGCATCCCCCCCCCCTACAAGGAAAACAAAAGAAGAAAATGACACAAAAAACGTAGAGAAGAAAAGGTTTTCATGAGACTGATCGAATGAAAGACACATTTCTATGATAAAGTGGGTATTCATTTGAACGAACAGTACTTCTGGTGGGAAATCTGCATGGGAAAATCGGTTACAAACAGAACCACAAACCAAGGGTGTGTGGACTTACTTCAACGACTTCGAATTTTAAAAAAATATATTTTTCCATCTTCCATCTTTTGTTTCATTCAACCTAGATATGATCTACCCCAGTAGACAAGACTGTGACAGTAAAGCAGTGGGCAAGCCAAGAAGACAAGTTTCTTCAACGTGGAACCATTTCTTTCAGTCAGTTTACAGTTTGTTCTCGTGCTTTGGAGCTCACATGACTAATGGATATCTCTCACTCTCACTGTCTCTCTCCCCTCTCCCCATCCCCCCCTCTCTTTCCCCCTCCCCCTCCCTCCCCCTCAAAATCTATCAAAATATAGAAGTAAAAGTTTTCATTTTACACAACAGCGTATCCATCATATCCAGTCTCAAATCAAATAACGCATTAGAAGTGATTTTAAAAATATTACTTCCGAAGTAAAGCAACTCTGGAGTTATTCCTTCATTTAGCGCTCGTGCAATTGATTGCCTTACAGATGCTATTACATTGACAGAGGGAGCAAAGACAAATAGGATAACAGTAAACAAGTTGTCACATGTGCATGCCTCAGGCCTCCTGTTTACTCAGAGTAACCTGCACTGACGGAAACAGAGTGATAAGCAGGTCAGCAGTTGAAGCAATGACCGATGAATAAATCAGATTTGGAGAGGTAGCAAAGTATGCTGCCAGAAACTGAAATATTGATATTGATGAGAGAAATATACAGGTTCAAAACTGTTAGTTGTAATCCAGTAATGAGCTTATTTCCGTTCAAGTAAGCAAGCAAGCAAGCAAGCGCACGCGTGTGTGTGTTTCTGTGCGTGCGTGCGTGCGTGTGCGCGCGCGCGTGTGTGTAAGTGCGTGCACGTGTGTAGGTGCGTACTTTTAACCAGAATGTATTCATGCAGCAAGCCAATCAGATAAAGATAGCTGTGGACAAATGGCAGCTATGAGGCAGCTTGCTTTGCGTGTTGACAACAGCCACTCACACAAGTGGTGGAGAATACTCACAGAAAGAGATTAAGTCTTAAGGGAACTCTGCACAGGTTAACGATTTTTTAAGGTGACGAGGATTCACAAGCCTAGACAAGGATGGATGGATGGAGGGATGGAGGGATGGATGGATGGATGGATGGATGGATGGATGGATGGATGGATAGATGGAGTTTAAGGGCCTATCAGCCTTATAAGCTATATATGGCAACAACGTTAAGAAACACCCACTTTCACCAAGTTATGAGAACTCTCCGCAACAGTGGAGTCAGTAAAATTCACCTAACTAGTGAAATACATTCCAATAAATCGAGTCCTACTGCCCATCAGCCCTCAAAGGCTGTGTAGAGCCTTCAAACGCGAAAAAGGATAAAGGGCGATAGGGCAAAATTTCACATCTCGATTTCCCTCGTCACCAACAAAGCACGTAGAAATAGGTGGATGGAGCCCAAGGGCTCATCAGCCTTGAAGGTCATTCAAGGCCACAACATACTTCCACTGAATAAAAACGTGCAATTAAAAGATTTCCTCAGATGAGGTAAGTGGAGAAATATAGAAAACAATGAAAACATAGTACGACTCATAAAAAAGAATAATACTCAGAATTTATTTAAAAAAATTAGCACAGCTAGAGGATCTTTAAAAATGTTTGACAGACTGCTCGACCCACTCCGTAGATAAGCAAGTCGAGGGCATTCCACAAGCCTAGACAACAATAACAATAACGAACATAATAATAGGAAAGTAATATAAATGGAAACCAGACTTATTCTACTTGAAATATGTATTAAAAAAGAACGAGAGTGAAACGTTGCTGTTATCTCTGTAGTATTTTGTTATATATTTTTTAATCTTTTAGCTTTGATTCGTTTGAAGATAATTTACATAGTCTCATAATTTGAACAACAATGTATTGTAGTAAAACAATTACGGTACACTTCCACTGCTATTCAGAAAGTAAACACAATTACATATACGGGCACTCGCAATAGATGCACTGAAGATTTTAGACAGAGATGCGATGTCAGTCTTAGTTTGGTGCATGTCGTGTGCTCTTGACAAAATGGCATCTATCCTATTCCCACTATTAAAAAAATGCGTAGCCTCTGAAAATGAAGGTATTGTTAGAGACAATGAGTAGGTTAAAAATGGAACCAGTACATGTTTTCAAATGTTCGTTAATAGAGAGCGATATGTGGTTTCAAAATAATGAGCTGCACAGACTGACATAGTAGCTGCGTGATATTTGTAAATAAACAAACATACGCACACACGCGCACACGCACGCGCGCACACACACACACTATTGTGCAGACATTCATTTGTACTTGCACACCGGAACCATTATATTTTGCCTCTAGGATTGATTTTAGCTGTATTTATCATTTTATGTTGATATTAATGCGATATATATACACATTATATAACCAGGTGTTTGGGCCAATGTGATATTTATCCTATAAATTAATCGTGAAAAATATTCGGCTTGTTTGTTAGGTTATTGACATACCAAAATACACTACAAGGCAAGTTTTCGAAAGTGTTTTTGCAAAACATCTGTAACTTGAAACCCTTTAGTCTAGTCTCTCCTTGATGACAGAACTTGAGTTGCAAGATAGCAGGATTT
>JAWQFJ010011484.1:57500-82500 GCA_034096865.1 Theodoxus fluviatilis
GGACTTTAAGCACGAAAATCACTAGAACAGTTTAGAGTAAACGCAAATCAAGTCACGGTGTCTCTATCTATTCGCCTCTTACGAATCGTGTAGGGAGACGTGGTGGGTCAATTCTTACCCCCAGTCCACAGGGGGTACATTCTCACCCCCAGTACACAGGGGTCTATTCTTACCCCTAGTCCACAAGGGGTCAATTCTTACCCCCAGTCCACAGGGGTACATTCTCACCCCCAGTCCACAGGGGGTACATTCTCACCCCTAGTCCACAGGGGGTACATTCTCACCCCCAGTCCACAGGGGGTACATTCTTACCCCCAGTCCACAGGGGGTACATTCTCACCCCCAGTCCACAGGGGGTACATTCTCACCCCCAGTCCACAGGGGGTACATTCTCACCCCCAGTCCACAGGGGGTACATTCTCACCCCCAGTCCACAGGGGGTACATTCTCACCCCCAGTCCACAGGGGGTACATTCTTACCCCCAGTCCACAGGGGGTACATTCTCACCCCCAGTCCACAGGGGGTACAATCTCACTCCCAGTCCACAGGGGGTACAATCTCACTCCCAGTCCACAGGGGGTACATTCTCACCCCCAGTCCACGGGAGGCACATTCTTACCCCCAGTCCACAGGGGAATCCACAGGAAAAACACCAACGAACATTCAAGTCCAGGAGAAATATGAAGTATGGATGCTAATCATTAGATTGAGAGAGCATCATTTTATTGTGCATACGGCTGGTTTTTCAACCATAACAAATCGGCAACGTTACCAATTTCGCCATCAGCATTGACAATATTTTCATTATAAATCCATTGAAATATTCTAAAAGACAAATGCATAAGCGCCTGGTAGCTTGTTTGGGCATTTGGTGAGTTTATAAAATACATTTCTTTCCAGAATTGTGAAATATTTGTTAACGTTCCCGAAAATAAACTATCCCAAAATATGGAGGAAAATGTGCGAAACATATGAAACAAACGTAGCGAAAACTGGTTGTGTAAACATCTTGGGATAGATAAATTTCATATCTGCATGAACAAATCAATTCACAGTGAAGACACATTCAATCAAAACAGAACACATGTATACCTTGATTGCAAAATATTGGAACAAATGTTTACACATAGTATTGTCCACTCCGTGAGATTTATGAGTATTGACAAAACTGAATCATTCTAGGCAAATGCAGAATGATTCTTGAATGATTTCAGAATAAACACACTGATGTTGTCTTTGTCAATAATCAATCAAGGAAGTATTTCAAAACAATAATTATTTTTCTCAAATCATCTAGGAACATCAATCATATCTTTGCATGTTGAACAAGTCATGAAAACGACTAATCAATCGAAATTAATGTATTCCTATTCACGACAAATGATCGCTCATGGAAACAATGGCTCCTTGTTTACTGCCATCATTTGATTAAGGTATTTCATAAAGTTTCACAAACTTATAATTTAGAATATTTACATGATTTGAATTCATTTGAAGAATGCCATTTTGATTTCAGTAAGTAGTGCATTATTTGGGGTTCAATGGATGAATGGGGGGATGGCTGGACAGATGGGTGGATGTATGGATAGATGGGTGGATGAATATGGGTGGATGGGTGGATTGATTGATGGTGGATGGATAGAAAAATGGACATAGGTTGATATATATGGATGGAGAGATGAAAAATATATGATGGAAGGATACATGTTTTTACGGCCTATCAGCCTTTTTAGGCTATGTAAGACCACTGGTCACGAGAAAACGATAGAGGTGGTTACAATACGACAAAGTAGGGATTAGTTTATCACAAATCGCGTCGAGATATAGGGCGGGTATATTCTCCCCCAGCCCACAAAAGGTTGGCAGTTCGATGACGTCCGTGATGACACGTTTACATTCGTGTCCCCGCGCGGCCACGCAGTTTTGCAAGCACGAATCTATTTTATGGCTTTTGGCGAAAATATGTTTCCTTCATAGTGATGAAGTTAATACACCCCTCATAGCCACGTCCACGAATGAAACAACGCGGGAAAATCCTAGGAATAAACACCCAGTCGATGGATGGGTTGATGGATGGGTGGAGTTTTACAGCCCATCAGGTTTTGTAGGCTATGCACGACCGTTGATCACCAAAGATCAGTTGGGTAGAAGAAGAGAAAGTAAAGTCAGGACTAAACCCAGTTATTCGCTTCATATAGGGAGACGCGGTGGGTCTATTCTTACCCCGAGCCCGTTGTGGGTGAACATCCTGTCAAAGCCAGGACACCCAGATAGATGGCAGGCGCCAGTTTCGTCAGCAAAACATATGTTCAGAGTCCTGCAACGTGTGTTTGTGAGAACACGCAAGCGTAGATAGATAGATAGTGTTTTACGGCCTATCCGCCTTTTTAGGCTATGTAAGGTCATTTAGCACGAAAATCACTAGAACAGTTTAGAGTAAAAGCTAATCAAGTCACGGTGTACCTAAGTATTCGCCTCTTAATCGCGTAGGGAGACGCGGTGGGTCAATTCTTACTCCGAACGCACGGGAGGAACGCAAACGTAGCAGTGCTTCAAGTATGTCAAGAATAAATGAAAATTAGAGACAAAAGCGCCTGTACATTACCGAGTCGTTATCGTGGGCGATCGGGCTGGACACAGTTTCACCACCCCCTTGTTAGCAATAACTCCCCACGTAGGGGGTGCGCTCTGCTTGGCACTGGCATATATTGGGGAAAATCCCAACAACAACCACTGCCCCCCCTTGATCCTGTATTTCACAGAGAGTTCCATCCATGGCGGCAAGAGAGGATGTATGCTGAATCCACATTTTTTCTTTCGAAAAATTTGAGACAAACTGGGAAACAGAAATATGTGCGTTCTGTGGCTTGCAATGGCCTGGAAAAGTACAAATACAGGGATGGGATGATGGGATGGGACGGTGGGATGGGATGGGATGGGATGGGATGATAGGATGGGATGATGGGGTGTGATGATGGGATGGGATGGGATGGGATGATGGGGTGGGATGATGGGATGGGATGGGATGATAGCGTGGGATGATGAGATGGGATGATGGGATGGGGTGGGATGATGGGGTGGGATGATGGGGTGGGATGATGGGATGATAAGGTGGTATGATTTGGTGGGATGATGAGATGGGATGATGGGATGGGGTGGGATGATGGGGTGGGATGATGGGATGATGGGATGGGGTGGGATGATGGGGTGGGATGATGGGATGGGATGATGGGGTGGGATGATGGGATGATGGGATGGAATGGGACTGGAGGATGGTGGGTGGGTGAGGGGATGGGACGGGAGGATGCGTGGGTGGGTGGGTAGATGGACGGATGGGTGGATGGATGGATGGAGGAATGGAGGAATGGATGATTGATGAATGGGTGAGTGGGTACGTCGATGCATGGAACTGTACTGCCAGTCAACTTTTGAAGGGTACGTTAAGTCACTGATCACAAAAATCACCAGGGCATCCATCCTTCATACAGTTGACACGTTTACAAAAGTTGGGACTTATGTTTGGCTGGATGGCGTTGTACGGCCTTTGACCCTCTCAAAATCGTTTAAGGCCATTGATCACGCACAACATGAGAGCTGCCTGAGCTGTGACCAATGAGAGCTGCCTGAGCTGTGATCAATGAGAGCTGCCTGAGCTGTGATCAATGAGAGCTGCCTGAGATATGACCAATGAGAGCTGCCTGAGATGTGATCAATGAGAGCTGCCTCAGATGTGACCAATGAGAGCTGCCTGAGCTGTGACCAATGAGAGCTGCCTGAGCTGTGATCAATGAGAGCTGCCTGAGCTGTGATCAATGAGAGCTGCCTGAGATGTGATCAATGAGAGCTGCCTGAGCTGTGACCAATGAGAGCTGCCTGAGCTGTGATCAATGAGAGCTGCCTGAGATGTGATCAAGTGTCGGAACGATTTTCTTCGTTATTCGCGTCTTACGATCGCACAGGGAGACGCGGTCATCACTTCTTACCTCTGTCCCACCGCCACAGCCGCATTCCTCTGTCCCACCGCAACAGCCGCATTCCTCTGTCCCACCGCCACAGCCGCATTCCTCTGTCCCACCGCCACAGCCACAGCCCTCTGTCCCACCGCTACAGCCACAGCCCTCTGTCCCACCGCCACAGCCACAGCCCTCTGTCCCACCGCCACAGCCACAGCCCTCTGTCCCATCGCCACAGCCACAGCTGGGAATGACGGGAGAACTGGGACAGCGTCTCGATTGGACAACAAAAGTTCTTTCCTCGTCCTTGCTGAGTTATTTAGATAATGGCACCAACTGCGAAGAAGTGCTGACCGAGATAAAAACATGTAGGGGAGTGGGGTGGGTAAGTCGCAAATTAAGCACAAAAAGCATGAACCTTCAATTCCTTGAATAAGAAATCAAACTGTTCGTGAATATCGTGCGGGATTGAAGTGCTATTGAGTTGATATCATTTATGACGCATGCTGGATTTCTGTAAACGCCTGCAAACAAACGTACTCAGCTAAATTTTGATTGGAGATGTCCTGCCGCAAACTTTAATAAAGCGATGAAATCTATATGGTTAAGGAAACTGCCTGTTTCTCTCTTTCTTTCTTCTTATTCTCCAGATATACAATACAGAAATTCCAAAGTTGGATTTTTCGTGTAATTGAAATCACTTATTTTCTTGAGAGGTGGGAAAATACCGTTCACTTAAAACCAAATAAGTATTTCATCTTTGAAATCTGTGTCTTTGACTTACATACAACATCGAGCACAGTGTTTGGAGTATTTCTTTGCAGACACTTTTCATCATCGTCATCGTCATCATCATGATCATCATCATCATCATGATCATCATCGTCATCATCACCATTATCATGATCATCATCATCATCATCATGATCATCATCATGATCATTATCATGATCATCATCATCATCATCATCATCATCATCATCATCATCATCATCATCATCATCATCATCATCATCATCATCATCATCATCATCATCATCATCATCATCATCATCATCATCATCATCATCATCATCATCATTCATAAGTTTCAGCAGCAGCATTATCATCAATCATCATCATCAGCATCATCGTTTTCCTCGTTGTTGATATTGCTGTTATCATTATCATAGAAGTCGAAGTAGTAGTAGTAGTAGTTGTTGTTGTTCTTGCTGCTGCTGCTGCTGCTGTTGTTGTTGTTGTCGTCATCACAGGAGGCAAGGCTGTGGTTTGATTGTGTGACCATCGTCATGAACGTGACTTTCCTTCCTGTGTTCTTGGACCTGTTGGGGGATGTCAGGGCGAGGCTGATACTGTCCATTGAAGAGACCTGCTCCTCGGCCTCTGCTGAAACACAAAAGGTGTTCTGTCACAGTGGTTAAAGAGCAAAAGTGTCTTTTCATATAGCGACTCTCCCCTGGCATATTTGGGGCACGAAGCGCTTCACTTTGTATCCCGAACTCTCAAGTCGCTTGATCCATCCTTTACTGGCACGAGACAGCAAAACGCGGTGACGTACAGAGAGGACGCCCACAGACAGGTGCCAGCACCAACTCCGTTCCCTGAGGAGTGGCCCCGTGGGGGTTGTGGGTCAAAATAGACCCCCTGTGGGTTGTGGGTCAGAATAGACCCCCTGTGGGTTGTGGGCCAGAATAGACCCCCTGTGGGTTGTGGGTCAGAATAGACCCCTGTGGGTTGTGGGTCAGAATAGACCCCCTGTGGGTTGTGGGTCAGAATAGACCCCCTGTGGGATGTGGGTCAGAATAGACCCCCTGTGGGTTGTGGGCCAGAATAGACCCCCTGTGGGTTGTGGGTCAGAAGAGACCCCCTGTGGGTTGTGGGGCAGACTAGACCCCCTGTGGGTTGTGGTTCAGAATAGACCCCCTGTGTGTTGTGGGTCAGAATAGACCCCCTGTGGGTTGTGGGTCAGAATAGACCCCCTGTGGGTTGTGGGCCAGAATAGACCCCCTGTGGGTTGTGGGTCAGAATAGACCCACTGTGGGTTGTGGGCCAGAATAGACCCCCTGTGGGTTGTGGGTCAGAATAGACCCCCTGTGGGTTGTGGGTCAGAATAGACCCCCTGTGGGTTGTGGGTCAGAATAGACCCCCTGTGGGTTGTGGGTCAGAATAGACCCCCTGTGGGTTGTGGGTCAGAATAGACCCCCTGTGGGTTGTGGGTCAGAATAGACCCCCTGTGGGTTGTAGGTCAGAATAGACCCCCTGTGGATTGTGGGTCAGAATAGACCCCCTGTGGGTTGTGGGCCAGACTAGACCCCCTGTGGGTTGTGGGTCAGAATAGACCCCCTGTGGTTTGTGGGTCAGAATAGACCCCCTGTGGGATGTGGGTCAGAATAGACCCCCTGTGGGATGTGGGTCAGAATAGACCCCCTGTGGGTTGTGGGTCACAATAGACCCCCTGTGGGTTGTGGGTCAGAATAGACCCCCTGTGGGTTGTGGGTCAGAATAGACACCCTGTGGGTTGTAGGTCAGAATAGACCCCCTGTGGGTTGTGGGTCAGAATAGACCCCCTGTGAGTTGTGGGTCAGAATAGACCCCCTATGGGTTGTGGGTCAGAATAGACCCCCTGTGGGTTGTGGGTCAGAATAGATCCACCGGTCTCCCTACGCGTTTCGTAAGAGGCGAATAACTAGGGACACCGTGACTGGACTAGCACTTATTCAAAACTATTCCAGTGGTTTTCGTGCTCAATGGCATTACAGCCCACAAAGGCTGATAGGTCGTACAACTCCCTCCCTCCCCCCCTGAGGAGTGTTCGATGCCCATGCTGGCTCGCCTCTACCTTGTGAGTTCGTCATACTACGGTGTGCCCTCACTGCCCTCACCGACACGCGGTATTACTCCTACAGGTGGAGAGAGGCAATGGGAGTGTGCCGCCTTGCCCAATGGGCAAACTCACCTATTGAAAGCCTGCCTTTTGACAGGTGGATCTAGGTGAGCAAGCTTTGGCGTTTGATTATGTGCGAGGCGCAGGTCCGTGGTTCAATCCCTGGGACGGGAGAAATCTAAAGAATTAATGTCTTGTAATTCCCTATCGGCTGCCACCCTGTGGGCCCCCCTGTGGGCTATACTAGAGGCCCCCCTGTGGGCCCCCCTGTGGACCACCCTGGGGCTCCGTGGCCGAGTGGTCAGCGCGCTGGACCGGCAGTCCCTCCCATGCGGCTGGTGGGGATGCATTCTTGAGTAAGGTTCTTTACTCACATTGCTTATCCCTACCCAGGAGTAAAACGGGTACATGTGAGAGCTGAGTTGGAAAAAATTGCAAGATAAACTTTGGTGAGTTCATCTGCAGCCTGGATGCATGCTCCCCAGGGAGTTGAGATGGTGTTGGAGTGATACAGAGAGGTATGCCGATGACCAGGGGGTAAATATGTGCGGTTTGAGCATCCATCAATGGGTTAAAAAGCCGCAATATAAAAAAGAGCACATTTACCTTTACGTTCATTAGCATGCGTTGTAACCCTGTGTGTGCGTGAATGCATACGAATGTACATGCATGTACATGTACAAGATAAACATCTATGATGCACATTTTTTCTGTGTGACTGTGTGAGTGTTGATTCAACGCCTGTAGCGTGAAAACGACAATTGGCCTAATACGAGCATCCTCATCCTTCTACCATGTTGACGGAACTCTAGAATGGGCGCAGTTCCAAACTTTGCACCAGCGAGCCGCAAACCACTGCGGCCGACTCTCTGATGAAGCTCGATGCCATTCTGTGAAGCCGAGTCACGTGACTCTGGCGCAGTTTGCACTGAATGCGTAATAGACTTGACCCTTCGCATTACAGCACTGCGTCAAAAATTGTTCGCTCCGGATACTCCCCCCCCCCCCCCTTTTTACAGAAATCATTCATATGTCAAAATGTGTTCCATTTCAACACAAACATCGTATTTTCTCGAATGAGCGCTTGTTTATTGCAGCAACAAGCGTAAATTATGAGTTTTGTGCGAAGTAGTCTCAGAACTACTTTAACGGCGTATGTCAGGGAGCAGATGGTTATCTCACAAGCCTCTCGTTTTCAATCCTTTCATCACCTGATATGAATTTTGTTAGAGACTCTTTCGCCGGCAGGCGAAGTCTCTATTAAACTAAAATGCCTCGATGCATGCCACGCAATGAAGCGAATATTCACGCGTTCCGTTGCACTCTGCTTCATCTCTGCTTCAAAGCGTAGCAGGTAGGGGAGTTGTCGTTTTTTCCATATGACTTAAATAGTACATTATCATTAAAATAAAGGGTTTGGGAGGCCCTCTTTGGATAAATGAATTCCCAAAATTATTTCACATTCAATGTTATCCCTCTTGAACGACAAAGAGGTGACTCAATAAATGCATTAGGCTGTATTTTCTTCGTTGCTAGGCGCTAGGGGAGTAGCGCCCTCTCGAGGGAAATACTGAGAGCGCCATTTGAAATGCTCCAGCTGCTGCGCGACCTTGACAGGAAGTTGACCTCTGCCGCTGGGGGAGAGGTCACTGCAGGAATGCTGGGATTGGTTTGCTATGATAACAGAGATGAAGCAGAGTACAAAAGAACCCATAGAATGTTTCCTTACTTTTCGTTGCATCGAATCTCTTTTTCACGAGACGGTCCTACTGAGCTACGTGATACCACATGGCTAATATCATGTAGCTCTGCGATTTCTCTCCATAGCTCTTTTCTGATTGGTTGACTGATGGCTGAGTCGTTGCTTCGACGCCGACAAATAGACTGCTGGCTATTTGAGAGAACGACATACAAGCTGGCTGGCCACAACGTCTGATTGGATGCGTTTTGACGATTTGTTTTCTCTCCGAATCTTCAGATTATTTTGTCATTCTGTGTTATAATCACTGCAAATTCACTGCGGATGAATCGACCAAGTTTGCTTGCCAGTTTGAAGCTCTGGCCAGCTGACTGGTGTGGCCCGCCAGTTTGGCTGTCTTTCCCACACCCCTCTCCTCGGACAAGTCCACTTGTGTGGCCCGCCAGTTTGGCTGTCTTTCCCACACCCCTCTCCTCGGACAAGTCCACTTGTGTGGCCCGCCAGTTTGGCTGTCTTTCCCACACCCCTCTCCTCGGACAAGTCCACTTGTGTGGCCCGCCAGTTTGGCTGTCTTTCCCACACCCCTCTCCTCGGACGAGTCCACTTGTGTGGCTCGCCAGTTTGGCTGTCTTTCCCACACCCCTCTCTTTGGACAAGTCCACTTGTGTGGCCCGCCAGCCTGGCTGTCTTTCCCACACCCCTCTCCTCGGACAAGTCCACTTGTGTGGCCCGCCAGTTTGGCTGTCTTTCCCACACCCCTCTCCTCGGACGAGTCCACTTGTGTGACCCGTCTCTGAAAGCATTTTTTTCTCTTCAAAAATATTCGTAAGACGCAACAGGAAAGATAATGCACGGACAAGAGGGACTTTCAACTCAGATATGACCTGATCCAAGGAAAGGAACATAAAGTCAGGTGTAAAACTTTTGAATTATTGTATGATCAATAAGAAACAAACACACGACAAACACCAAAATCAAAGTCTTTCGGGCACACGCCCTTCTTCAGTGAACGTTACAAATATAAATTATTGTATGATGAATACCTAAAAAAAACTAAAGCTTTAAGTCGCTGCAAAAACGATAGTGACCGGATGTTTTAAAATGGAGTTATCGGAGATAGGAGCCGACTACCAGCAAATCGTTTTTAATGGGTAGTTGGATGGATGTATGGAGTTTATGGTCTATCAGAACTTGCTAGCTATGAATGGACATTGATCGCGAAAAACCATTAGAATAAAAGTAAGAGCTAATCATGTCATGGTGTTATCAATGATTCGCCTCTTACACATCACGTAGGGAGATGCGGTGGGTCTATTCTTACCCCCAACCCACATTGGAGTAATCATGGTGAGAAAACGGCTCCTGAAGTTGTCGGGGGCAACGCATGTAAACAGTCCCTAGCCGCGGGGTTCACATGCATTTCACACCGCCATTTTACTTCAGGATTGGGTGTGAGTGAGCGGAGCAGCCCTAGGAACGACTGATCATTTAAGAATTACGTAAAACGCACCAGTTAGAGATTCTAATTTTCGATATAACCCACGCAGGATCGTTGCTTTGTAAACCAAACAGCAATTTGGGCAGTTCTCTACAAATGCGAATTAACCCACTTTAAAAATCTGTAATTATCTTTAGAACTATCGGATATGCTAGAATAATGAACCCATAATCTAGAAATGGCTAAAATTCTTTTTCGACTCAAATGTGAAGTGCGTTCCACATCAGCAATCCTGACGCATCGCACGCGATCCTCTCGCGGAGGTCTGGCGCTTTGTTTCCGTAGATATGCAAAGCGTTCAGAGATAAACGCTCACGCTCGCGAGCGCTTGCAGAGCTCAGTGCTGTTCTCCTACGTAATCATGCAAAGAGAATATTACATCCATGGTAATAATTAATACTGGAAATGTCCTCGTTTGACAGCTCTCACAGTTGTTTCGCCCAAATATTGTTGATTTCTAAAGAAGCACAATTCATTTTGTTAAACTTTGCACCAGGTCATTCAATCACTCGCTCTCTCACTCGCTCACTCACTCTCACACACTCTCACTCACTCTCAAATTCACTCACCATAACCCTCACTCACTCACACACACTCTCACTCACTCTCAAATTCACTCACCATAACCCTCACTCACTCTCACACACTCTCACTCACTCTCAAATTCACTCACCATAACCCTCACTCACTCTCACTCACTCTCAAATTCACTCACCATAACCCTCACTCACTCTCACACACTCTCACTCACTCTCAAATTCACTCACCATAACCCTCACTCACACTCACTCTCACGCTCGCTCACTCACTCTTACATTCCCTCACTCTCACAGACACCGAATCTCACAGTCACATATCCCAACTCTCACTCATCAACTCACTCCCTCAATTCCTACATTCGCTCACTGACGCTGATTCGCTTACTCACCGACTTACTCACTCACTGACTTACTCACTCACTGACTTACTCACTCACTGACTCACTGACTCACTCACTCGCTCACTCGCTCACGCACTCACTTACTCACACACTCACTCACTCACTCACTCACTCACTCACTCACTCACTCACTCACTCACTCACTCACTCACTCACTCACTCACTCACTCACTCACTCACTCACTCACTCACTCACTCACTCACTCACTCACTCACTCACTCACTCACTCACTCACTCACTCACTCACTCACTCACTCACTCACTCACTCACTCACTCACTCACTCACTCACTCACTCACTCACTCACTCACTCACTCACTCACTCACTCACTCACTCACTCACTCACTCACTCACTCACTCACTCACTCACTCACTCACTCACTCACTCACTCACTCACTCACTCACTCACTCACTCACCCACCCACCCACCCACCCACCCACCCACCCACCCACCCACCCACCCACCCACCCACCCACCCACCCACCCACCCACCCACCCACCCACCCACCCACCCACCCACTCACTCACTCACTCACTCACTCACTCACTCACTCACTCACTCACTCACTCACTCACTCACTCACTCACTCACTCACTCACTCACTCACTCACTCACTCACTCACTCACTCACTCACTCACTCACTCACTCACTCACTCACTCACTCACTCACTCACTCACTCACTCACTGACTCACTCACTCACTCACTGACTCACTGATTCACTGACCCACTGACTCACTCACCCACTCACTCTCCCACTCAACCACTCACTCACTCGCTCTCACTCACTGAAACACTGCCTGCCTAGTTACCTTCTTACCTGCCTGCCTGCCTGCTTGACGGCCCGCACACCCGCACGCACGCACGCACGCCGACCGACTCACCGACGCACCCATCAATCCATTCTCACACTCGCTATCACATTTACTCACCCCTCCATCCACCCACTTCACTCACGCACTCACTTACTTACCCACCCAACCACCCACTCACTCCTTCAACTAAATGACAGCGGCACCAACATGATATTGGTGATGATTGTGGTGATGGTAATGGTCTTCACGCCTTTGCTGATGGCGTCATGGTTACAATGGACACTTACCCAGAATGCTGTTCAGCCTCTCTTCCATGTCGGGCCACCGTTGCCTCCATCCGGTGACGTGATGGCTGATGCCAGTCACACGGCCGTTGAGGGTGGACAGCGTCACCGAGACTAGAACGTAGGTCTCACGGTGGGTAACGTAGGGAGCCATGCTTTCCGAGGTGTCCTTCGTGTAGAGCTTGAGCATGTTCAAACTCGTATCCAGAGGCAGCAAGTCCCAGTGTTTCTGGAGCAGACAGCCAGAGGCAGCAAGTCCAAGTGTTTCTGGAGCAGACAGCCAGAGGCAGCAAGTCCAAGTGTTTCTGGAGCAGACAGCCAGAGGCAGCAAGTCCAAGTGTTTCTGGAGCAGACAGCCAGAGGCAGCAAGTCCATATGTTTCTGGAGCAGACAGCCAGAGGCAGCAAGTCCAAGTGTTTCTGGAGCAGACAGCCAGAGGCATGTGTGCTGTAAGTCCTGGAGCAGACAGCCAGAGGCAGCAAGTCCAAGTGTTTCTGGAGCAGACAGCCAGAGGCAGCAAGTCCAAGTGTTTCTGGAGCAGACAGCCAGAGGCAGCAAGTCCAAGTGTTTCTGGAGCAGACAGCCAGAGGCAGCAAGTCCAAGTGTTTCTGGAGCAGACAGCCAGAGGCAGCAAGTCCAAGTGTTTCTGGAGCAGACAGCCAGAGGCAGCAAGTCCAAGTGTTTCTGGAGCAGACAGCCAGAGGCAGCAAGTCCAAGTGTTTCTGGAGCAGACAGCCAGAGGCAGCAAGTCCAAGTGTTTCTGGAGCAGACAGCCAGAGGCAGCAAGTCCAAGTGTTTCTGGAGCAGACAGCCAGAGGCAGCAAGTCCAAGTGTTTCTGGAGCAGACAGCAAGAGGCAGCAAGTCCAAGTGTTTTTGGAGCAGACAGCCAGAGGCAGCAAGTCCAAGTGTTTCTGGAGCAGACAGCCAGAGGCAGCAAGTCCAAGTGTTTCTGGAGCAGACAGCCAGAGGCAGCAAGTCCAAGTGTTTCTGGAGCAGACAGCCAGAGGCAGCAAGTCCAAGTGTTTCTGGAGCAGACAGAAGCATGTGTGCTGTAAGTCCTGGAGCAGACAAACAGAAGCATGTGTGCTGTAAGTCCTGGAACAGACAGAGACAAGCATGTGTGCTGTAAGTCCTCGAGCAGTCAGACAGAAGTATGTGTGCTGTAAGTCCTGGAGCAGACAAACAGAAGCATGTGTGCTGTAAGTCTTGGAGCAGACAGACAGAAGCATGTGGGCTGTAAGTCCTGGAGCAGACAGACAAAAACATGTGTGCTGTAAGTTCTGGAGCAGACAGACAGAAGCATGTGTGCTGTAAGTGCTGGAGCAGACAGAAGCATGTGTGCTGTAGGTTATGGAGCAGACAGACAGAAGCATGTGTACTCTAAATCTTGGAGCAGACAGACAGAAGCATGTGTGCTGTAAGTCTCGAAGCAGACAGATAGAAGCATGTGTGCTGTAAGTCCTGGAGCAGACAGATGCATGTGTGCTGTAAGTTCTGGAGCAGACAGACAGAAGCATGTGAACTCTAAATCTTGGAGCAGACAGACAGAAGTATGTGTGCTGTGTGTCTCGAAGCAGACAGACATAAGCATGTGTGCTGTAAGTCCTGAAACAGACAGAAGCACGTGTGCTGTAAGTCCTGGAGCAGAAAGAAGCATCAGTGCTGTAAGTCGCGAAGCAGACAGACAGAAGCATGTGTGCTGTACGTCCTGGAGCAGACAGAAGCATGTGTGCTGTATGTCCTGGATCAGACAGCCAGAAGCATGTGTGTTGTAAGTCCAAGAACAGATAGACAGACGCATGTGTGCTGTAAGTCCTGGAGCGGACAGACAGAAGCATGTGTGCTGTAAGTCCTGGAGCAGACAGACCAAAGCATGTGTGCTCTAAATCTTGGTGCAGACATACAGATGCATGTGTGTTGTAAGTCCTGGAGCAGACAGAAGCATGTGTGCTGTAAGCGCTGAAGCGGACAGACAGAAGCATGTGTGCTGTAAGTCTTGGAGCAGACAGACAGATGTATGTGTGCTGTAAGTCCTGGAACAGATAGACAGAAGCATGTGTGCTGTATGTCCTCAAGGGGACAGACAGAAGCAGGTGTGATGTATGTCCTGAAGCAGACAGCCAGAAGCATGTGTGCTGTAAGTCCTGAAGCAGACAGCCAGAAGCATGTGTGCTGTAAGTCCTGAAGCAGACAGCCAGAAGCATGTGTGCTGCAAGTCCTGAAGCAGTCAGACAGAAGCATGTGTGCTGTAAGTCCTGAAGCAGTCAGACAGAAGCATGTGTGCTGTAGGTTATGGAGCAGACAGACAGAAGCATGTGTACTCTAAATCTTGGAGCAGACAGACAGAAGCATGTGTGCTGTAAGTCTCGAAGCAGACAGATAGAAGCATGTGTGCTGTAAGTCCTGGAGCAGACAGATGCATGTGTGCTGTAAGTTCTGGAGCAGACAGACAGAAGCATGTGAACTCTAAATCTTGGAGCAGACAGACAGAAGTATGTGTGCTGTGTGTCTCGAAGCAGACAGACAGAAGCATGTGTGCTGTAAGTCCTGGAGCAGACAGACAGAAGCATGTGTGCTCTCAATCCTAGAGCAGACAGAAGCATGTGTGCTGTAAGTCTCGGAGCAGACAGCCAGAAGCATGTTGGTGTAAGTCCTGGAGCAGACATACAGAAGCATGTGTGCTGTAAGTCCTGTAGGAGACAGAAGCATGTGTGCTGTAAGTCCTGCAGCAGACAGAAGCATGTGTGCTGTAAGTCCTGCAGCAGACAGAAGCATGTGTGCTGTAAGTCCTGCAGCAGACAGAAGCATGTGTGCTGTAAGTCCTGCAGCAGACAGAAGCATGTGTGCTGTAAGTCCTGAAGCAGACAGAAGCATGTGTGCCTTAAGTCTCGGAGCAGACAGCCAGAAGCATGTGTGCTGTAAGTCTCGGAGCAGACAGCCAGAAGCATGTGTGCTGTCAGCCCTGGAGCAGCCAGAAGCATGTGTGCCTTAAGTCCTGCAGCAGACAGAAGCATGTGTGCTGTAAGTGCTGAAGCGGACAGACAGAAGCATGTGTGCTGTAAGTCTCGGAGCAGACAGCCAGAAGCATGTGTGCTGTCAATCCTGGAGCAGACAGAAGCATGTGTTCTGTAAGTGCTGAAGCGGACAGACAGAAGCATGTGTGCTGTAAGTCTCGGAGCAGACAGCCAGAAGCATGTGTGCTGTCAATCCTGGAGCAGACAGAAGCAAGTAAACTGTAAGTGCTGAAGCGGACAGACAGAAGCATGTGTGCTGTAAGTCTCGGTGCAGACAGCCAGAAGCATGTGTGCTGTCAATCCTGCAGCAGACAGAAGCATGTGTGCTGTCAATCCTGGAGCAGACAGACGCATTTGTGCTGTCAATCCTGGAGCAGACAGAAGCATGTGTGCTGTAAATCTGAAGCGGACAGACAGAAGCATGTGTGCTGTAAGTCTCGAAGCAGACAGCCAGAAGCATGTGTGCTGTCAATCCTGGAGCAGACAGAAGCATGTGTACTGTTAGTGCTGAAGCGGACAGCCAGAAGCATGTGTGCTGTCAATCCTGCAGCAGACAGAAGCATGTGTGCTGTAAGTCCTGGAGCAGACATACAGAAGCATGTGTGCTGTAAGTCCTGGAGCAGACAGAAGCATGTGTGCTGTAAGTCCTGAAGCAGACAGAAGCATGTGTGCTGTAAGTCCTGGAGCAGACAGAAGCATGTGTGCTATAAGTGCTGAAGCGGACAGACAGAAGCATGTGTGCTGTAAGTCCTGAAGCAGTCAAATAGAAGCAGGTGTGCTGTACGTCCTGAAGCAGACAGAAGCATGTGTGCTCTAAGTCCTGGAGCAGACAGAAGCATGTGTGCTGTAAGTCCTGAAGCAGACAGAAGCATGTGTGCTGCAAGTCTTGGAGCAGACAGACAGAAGCATGTGTGCTGTAATTCCTGGAGCAGACAGAAGCATGTGTGCTGCAAGTCCTGGAGCCGACAGACAGAAGCATGTGTGCTGTAAGTCCTGGAGCAGACAGACAGAAGCATGTGTGCTGTAAATCCTGGAGCAGACAGAAGCATGTGTGCTGCAAGTTCTGGAGCAGACAGACAGAAGCATGTGTGCTGCAAGTCCTGGAGCAGACAGACATAAGCATGTGTGCTGCAAGTCTTGGAGCAGACAGACAGAAGCATGTGTGCTGTAAGTGCTCAAGCGGACAGACAGAAGCATGTGTGCTGTTAGTCCTGGAGCAGACAGCCAGAAGCATGTGTGCTGTAAGTCTCGGAGCAGACAGCCAGAAGCATGTGTGCTGTAAGTCCTGAAGCACTCAGACAGAAGCAGCAGTGCTGTAAGTCCTGAAGCAGTCAGACAGAAGCAGCAGTGCTGTAAGTCCTGAAACAGACAGATAGAAGCAGCAGTGCTGTAAGTCGGGGCTTGGGTTAAGAGACTAGAGCGTTCGGCTGTAGTAGCATTCGTCTGGCGGTAGCGTCGCACAGATCCTGTTACACGAGGCGATTCCGCACGTTCCACACTGACGCTCTGCAGCGCGTGCCTTTGTGGCGGCCAATCGCTGTTCGAGGTAGATCAAGAGCGTCTGTAGTGCTTTGCGACTGAGAGCCATTGTTGACGTGTGGACAGAGATTCCACACGTTCACACTGACTTCTAGACTTTTTCATTGTCCCCCAGTGGCAGATCACTACAGAGGTTCCTGCCCCAGTGTTACGACCCGCGATTGACTGTTACAAAATGACACACGCTGCAGAGCACCAGTGTGGAGCGAGTGGAGTCGCCTCGTACGATGTGGCCTTGAACTTCTTAACACCAGAAGTCCCACCGTGTCCCGAGAAAATGGCCCTGCACACGTGAAAGAACTTTGGGAAGGAAATTAGGGTTGAGGGCCTGTATTTTACATAGATTATCAGATATTCTTGTATTTTGTATTTTGTGCACGTTATCTGAGCCTCACAGGAAAGGTGAGTATTTTCTGTCAGCGGAATTAGGGAAGGGAATTGGGGTCTAGGGGCTGCTTGTTTTAATAGATTCTGAGCTTTTCTAGTATTAAGAATTGTTTATGCTCATTATCTGAGCCTCACAGAAAACCCGATTATTTTCTGTGTGAGAGGGAAATTTTATCAAAGGAAGAAAATGAAACCTGTCTGAAAGAAAAAGGTGTGTTATGGATATATTTTTATTTCAGGTACCCTTTAAATTTTGCAAAGTTGCCTCCTTGTGCATGGGGTGATCCTGAAGTCGCATCTGCGGACAAAGTAGCTCGCATCGCCTCTCCCCACCCATAGGTAATACCGTTTACCTGAAAGGGGAGCTAGATCACGCTGTGATGGAATTAAGCGTTGTACGCCGCCATGAGCAGGCATCTGGAGTAGATTGTTCCCCGGGAAGAAAAGATTCTGCCTGCACCCGTCTGTGTGCGTGTTTTCTGCCTGTCACTGTCTTGGTCGTCAGCTCTTCGCCCCCCCACCCCGACCCCCACCCCCCCAAAAAAACAAACAACAAAAACAAACTAGTGGCACAATGATCAGGGAACAAAGGCTAGAGTGCTACGAGGCCAATGTAGAGCTAGGGAACAAAGGCTAGAGTGGTACGAGGCCAATGTAGAGCTAGGGAACAAAGGCTAGAGTGGTACGAGGCCAATGTAGAGCTAGGGAACAAAGGCTAGAGTGGTACGAGGCCAATGTAGAGCTAGGGAACAAAGGCTAGAGTGGTACGAGGCCAATGCAGAGCTATGGAACAAAGGCTAGAGTGGTACGAGGCCAATGTAGAGCTAGGGAACAAACGCTAGAGTGGTACGAGGCCAATGTAGAGCTAGGCAACAAAGGCTAGAGTTGTACGAAGGCAAAAGAGAGCTATGGAACAAAGGCTAGCGTGGTACGAGGCCAATGTAGAGCTATGGAACAAAGGCTACAGTGGTACGAGGGCAAAAGAGAGCTATGGAACAAAGGCTAGCGTGGTACGAGGCCAATGTAGAGCTATGGAACAAAGGCTAGCGTGGTACGAGGCCAATGTAGAGCTATGGAACAAAGGCTAGAGTGGTACGAGGCCAATGTAGAGCTAGGGAACAAAGGCTAGAGTGGTACGAGGCCAATGTAGAGCTAGGGAACAAAGGCTAGAGTGGAACGAGGCCAATGCAGAGCTAGGGAACAAAGGCTAGAGTGGAACGAGGCCAATGTAGAGCTATGGAACAAAGGCTAGCGTGGTACGAGGCCAATGTAGAGCTATGGAACAAAGGCTACAGTGGTATGAGGCCTATGTAGAGCTAAGGAACAAAGGCTAGAGTGGTACGAGGCCTATGCAGAGCTAAAGAACAAAAGATAGAGTGGTACGAGGCCAATGTAGAGCTAGGGAACAATGGCTAGAGTGATACGAGACCAATGCAGAGCTAAGGAACAAAGGCTAGAGTGGTACGAGGCCAATGCAGAGCTAGAGAACAAAAGCTAGAGTGATACGAGGCCAATGAAGAGCTAGGGAACGAAGGCTAGAGTGGTACGAGGCATATGCAGAGCTAGAGAACAAAGGCTACAGTGGTACGAGGCCTATGTAGAGCTAAGGAACAAAGGCTAGATGGTACGAGGCCTATGTAGAGCTAGGGAACAAAAACTAGAGTGGTACGAGGCCTATGTAGAGCTAGGGAACAAAGGCTAGCGTGGTACGAGGCCAATGTAGAGCTAGGGAACAAAGGCTAGCGTGGTACGAGGCCAATGTAGAGCTAGGGAACAAAGGCTAGAGTGGTACGAGGCCAATGTAGAGCTAGGGAACAAAGGCTAGCGTGGTACGAGGCCAATGTAGAGCTAGGGAACAAAGGCTAGAGTGGTACGAGGCCAATGTAGAGCTAGGGAACAAAGGCTAGAGTGGTACGAGGCCAATGCAGAGCTAGGGAACAAAGGCTAGAGTGGTACGAGGCCAATGCAGAGCTAGAGAACAAAGGCTAGAGTGGTACGAGGCCAATGCAGAGCTAGAGAACAAAGGCTAGAGTGGTACGAGGCCAATGCAGAGCTAGAGAACAAAGGCTAGAGTAGTACGAGGCCTATGCAGAGCTAAAGAACAAAAGATAGAGTGGTACGAGGCCAATGTAGAGCTAGGGAACAATGGCTAGAGTGATACGAGACCAATGCAGAGCTAAGGAACAAAGGCTAGAGTGATACGAGGCCAATGCAGAGCTAGAGAACAAAGGCTAGAGTGATACGAGGCCAATGAAGAGCTAGAGAACAAAGGCTAGAGTGATACGAGGCCAATGAAGAGCTAGGGAACGAAGGCTAGAGTGATACGAGGCCAATGTAGACCAAGAGAACAAAGGCTAGAGTGATACGAGGCCAATGCAGAGCTAGAGAACAAAGGCTAGAGTGATACGAGGCCAATGAAGAGCTAGGGAACGAATGCTAGAGTGGTACGAGGCCAATGTAGAGCTATGGAACAAAGGCTAGCGTGGTACGAGGCCAATGTAGAGCTAGGAAACAAAGGCTAGAGTGATACGAGGCATATGCAGAGCTATGGAACAAAGGCTAGAGTGGAACGAGGCCATTGTAGAGCTAGGGAACGAATGCTAGAGAGGTACGAGGCATATGCAGAGCTATGGAACAAAGGCTAGAGTGATACGAGGCCAATGCAGAGCTAGAGAACAAAGGCTAGAGTGATACGAGGCCAATGAAGAGCTAGGGAACGAATGCTAGAGTGGTACGAGGCCAATGTAGAGCTATGGAACAAAGGCTAGCGTGGTACGAGGCCAATGTAGAGCTAGGGAACAAAGGCTAGCGTGGTACGAGGCATATGCAGAGCTATGGAACAAAGGCTAGAGTGGAACGAGGCCATTGTAGAGCTATGGAACAAAGGCTAGAGTGGAACGAGGCCATTGTAGAGCTAGGGAACGAATGCTAGAGAGGTACGAGGCATATGCAGAGCTATGGAACAAAGGCTAGAGTGGTACGAGGCCAATGTAGAGCTAGGAAATAAAGGCTAGAGTGGTACGAGGCCAATGCAGAGCTAGAGAACAAAGGCTACAGTGATACGAGGCCAATGTAGAGCTATGGAACAAAGGCTAGAGAGGTACGAGGCCAATGTAGAGCTATGGAACAAAGGCTAGAGAGGTACGAGGCCTATGTAGAGCTAGGAAATAAAGGCTAGAGTGGTACGAGGCCAATGCAGAGCTAGGAAATAAAGGCTAGAGTGGAACGAGGCCAATGCAGAGCTAGGGAACAAAGTCTAGAGTTGTACGAGGCCATTGTAGAGCTAGGAAATAAAGGCTAGAGTGGTACGAGGCCAATGCAGAGCTAGGGAACAAAGGCTAGAGTGGTACGAGGCCAATGCAGAGCTAGGGAACAAAGGCTAGAGGTGTACGAGGCCAATGCAGAGCTAGGAAATAAAGGCTAGAGGTGTACGAGGCCAATGTAGAGCTAGAGAACAAAGGCTAGAGTGGTACGAGGCCAATGTAGAGCTAGGGAACAAAGGCTAGAGTGGTACGAGGCCAATGTAGAGCTAGGGAACAAAGGCTAGAGTGGTACGAGGCCAATGCAGAGCTAGGGAACAAAGGCTAGAGTGGTACGAGGCCTATGCAGAGCTAGGGAACAAAGGCTAGAGTGGTACGAGGCCAATGCAGAGCTAGAGAACAAAGGCTAGAGTGGTACGAGGCCAATGCAGAGCTAGAGAACAAAGGCTAGAGTGGTACGAGGCCAATGCAGAGCTAGAGAACAAAAGCTACAGTGGTACGAGGCCAATGCAGAGCTAGAGAACAAAGGCTACAGTGGTACGAGGCATATGGGGAGCCAGGGAACAAAGGCTAGAGTGGTACGAGGCCAATGCAGAGCTAGGGAACAAAGGCTAGAGTGGTACGAGGCCAATGCAGAGCTAGGGAACAAAGGCTAGAGTGGTACGAGGCCAATGTAGAGCTAGGGAACAAAGGCTAGAGTGGTACGAGGCCAATGTAGAGCTAGAGAACAAAGGCTAGAGAGGTACGAGGCCTATGCAGAGCTAGGGAACAAAGGCTAGAGTGGTACGAGGCCTATGTAGAGCTGAGGAACAAAGGCTAGAGTGATACGAGGCCAATGCAGAGCTAGGGAAAAAAGGCTAGAGTGGTACGAGGCCTATGCAGAGCTACGGAACAAAGGCTAAAGAGGTACGAGGCCAAAGCAGAGCTCGGGAACGAAGGCTAGAGTGGTACGAGGCATATGGGGAGCCAGGGAACAAAGGCTAGAGTGATACGAGACCAATGCAGAGCTAGGGAACAAAGGCTAGAGTGACACGAGGCCAATGAAGAGCTAGGGAACGAAGGCTAGAGTGGTACGAGGCATAAGCAGAGCTCGGGAACGAAGGCTACAGTGGTACGAGGCATATGGGGTGCCAGGGAACAAAGGCTAGTGTGATACGAGGCCAATGCAGAGCTAGGGAACAAAGGCTAGAGTGGTACGAGGCCAATGTAGAGCTATGGAACAAAGGCTAGAGTGGTACGAGGCCAATGTAGAGCTAGGGAACAAAGGCTAGAGTGATACGAGGCCAATGCAGAGCTAGGGAACAAAGGCTAGAGTGGTACGAGGCCTATGTAGAGCTAGGGAACAAAGGCTAGAGTGGTACGAGGCCTATGTAGAGCCAGGGAACAAAGGCTAGTGTGATACGAGGCCAATGTAGAGCTATGGAACAAAGGCTAGAGTGGTACGAGGCCAATGTAGAGCTAGGGAACGAATGCTAGAGTGGTACGAGGCATATGCAGAGCTGCCAAGTCTTTGTTTGTAAAGCTACCATCTCATCAAAATTTTGAATCCAGATTCTTCTTGTCTCAGGGGTAGAACCACGGCACTGCGCGTTGCTTATTTTCAAACCCCAAAGCATGCTCCCCTATCTCCGCCTGTCAAAAGACATGGTTCCAACAAGCGAGTAGAGGCTGAGGGGATGACCGAGTACTCATGCAAGAGGGGAGAGCACTGGGGGCTTGGCTGCCGGAAATTAGCATATATTATTGTAAATAAGTTGGATGGGAAGGGAAGTTCCTGTAAATACTTTTTGTTTTTGCTTTGACACGTCGTTGCCGTTGAACCAAAGCTAACACAGTCATACAGAGGGGTAGGTGCTTTGTAGATGTTCAACCAGTATCCTTCACACACAGACAGAACTACACTTACAGACAGAACTACAAACATGAAGAGATCTCCTTCATGACCTGTGAGTAAAAGTAACAACAACAACAACAACAACAACAACAAAACCGTTTATTGTGTAGGCCTACGGCCCATTACAATCGGTAACATTACATTACATTGCCAACTTGTGTCTTCAGATACAATTAATGTGAGAGCGCATCACTCATGCACTAGACAGAAGCTTCACTTCAATATCAAAATATTTATACATCATACAAAGAAAGAATTATTCACTGCAGAATCATTAGCTTCTGCTCTTCTTTTAAAAGCGTAGAATAGATAGACACTGACAGCTCGAATAACATATGTTTCTTTTGTAGAGAACAACTGCACAAGTGGTTTACATGAATGTTTTGAACATGTGGTATTACGTACTTCATTCTGATGTCTTCATCTGCCGGGCAGTACAGAAGAAAATGTTGTTCGTCTTCCTCTTTGTCATGACAAGCTGGACACAGGGTTTTATAATTCTCGTCGCAATACCTTTTTTATGCTCTATTAATTCGCTCATGCCTAAACGAAAGCGTATCCATACATCTCTGAAACTTTTCGATTCAGGTTATAAAGATACACTTCATTTCCAAAAATTGTTTTATACTCTCTCCACAATATGAAACGTATACTCCTATGCAGATCGGACTCCCAACCCGTAATAAACTGTTGTATTAATTGTGCTCTGAGCGTTTGCAAAAAGTTACCTTCGTTTACCACTGTCTGTTCTACCCACTTTGATTTTCCATTTTCATGGAAATCAAAGTGAAGGGCCAAAAACTGGAAGCTGTGAACAACTTCAAATACCTGGGATCTGTCGTGACTGATGAAGGGTCCAAACCAGAGATACTGTCCAGGATAGCACAAACAACAGCAGCATTGGCAAAGTTGCAGCCAATATGGCGTGACAGAAATATCACTCTCGCGTCGAAGATCAGGCTCATGCGCACGCTGGCCATCTCCGTATTATTGTATGCATGCGAGTCCTGGACACTCACATCTGAACTACAGAGACGGATACAAGCCCTGGAAATGAGATGCTATCGCAAGCTTTTGAACATCTCATATAAAGACCATGTCACGAATGAGAAAGTCAGCAACAGGATCAGGAGAGCAATTGGACAGTACGAAGACCTGCTCTCAATCGTGAAAAGCAAAAAGCTGAAGTGGTACGGTCACGTGTCAAGAGGCAGTGGGCAGGCCAAGACCATCCTGCAAGGTACCGTACCAGGTGGGAGAAGGAGAGGCAGGCAGAGAAAGAGGTGGGAAGACAACATCAAAGAGTGGACAGGCTTGACCTTTGCTGACTCACAGCGAGCCACAGAGGATAGAGATCGATAGAGGAAGATTGTCCAAAAGTCATCAGTGGTGCCTCATCAACCCATCTCAGGGTTAAGAGACTGAACTATGTGAACTGTGTGTGTGGTCTACCCAAGCGTTTTCAAACCCATTTTCCATGAGGACAGTACGAATGTTTGAAACCCAGTTATTGCTGTCAAGGCTTCTCAGCATTGATCTATACATCATGTGTTGAACTCTGATGTCCATTTTCAAAATTTTAAGCCAATATTTAATTGATCTCATTACAGCATTGATGTGCAAAGGGTATCCCCCTGTATCACCATAGACCATAGCATTCGGTGTCCTTCACTGACATTGAGATGCTGCTTCAGCAGATGTAGGTGTGTACAAGTAGTGTCACGGGGACGCTTCGCGGAAGCAACGCTCGTAATGCACATGTTGAATTTCTGTAGGGAATAGGCGGAATGAATGAAAGAACGAACAAACGAACGAATACACGAAGAAACGAATGGATGGATGGATGATGAAAATAATAAATTAACAAACGGAAGAATAAATAGATGAATGAATGAATGAATAGATGAATGAATGAATGAATGAATGAATGCGTGAACGAATGAATTAATACATTATTAAATATGGTTTCATGGCCTATTAACTTTTGTGGGCTATGCACGGCCAAGGGAACTGACCATTTGTGTGAATACGCGCGCGCTTGCGTATGTGTGCGTGTGTGCGTATTAGTGTGTGTGCGATGTGCGTGTGCGTATGTGTGTCTGCCTGCTTGTTTGTCGGCCCGTCAGTCCGTCCGTTTATGTCTCTGTCTGTCTAGTGTCCTTTCATTTCTATCTACGCGTCCATTCGTCTGCCCCCCCTCTCTCTCTCTCTCTCTCTCTCTCTCTCTCTCTCGTATCTGCCTTTCTTATCTTCACGTTCACTCCGCTTTTGCGGTACAGGAAGTCCAGAACATTCTGCAGCATGCAGTCCGGGTTGACCAGCAGTGGTACGCTGTCCTGCTGCAGAACGATGATAAACATGGCACCTTGAGGTCAGCAGCTCCTGTCCTCCTGTCCGTGACTGTCCGGTCTTTGCCAGGGAAACCTGGGGAAAATGACTGACTGACTGACTGACTGACTACCTGACTACCTGTCTAAATAAATGAATGAACGAACAAACAAGTGAATGAATGAATACTGAATCTACGGACGAACAAATGAATGCATGAGTAGATTAACTATTTAATGCATACTTGAATGAAGGAATAAATACTTTAATTAAGTTTTGCGGCCTATCAACCTTTTTTTCCAGGCGATGCAAAGTCATTGATGACGAAAATCACCAGGGCCCGTATCCAGAACGGCGATTTATCTTTTTAAGACTCGATTTATCCCCTAACCCCGGGTTATCTTGATCGGTTAGATAAGGTACGCTCGTCAGAGGATCCTAGGTTGCGCTTTGCTATATATACTGGTTTTCAGCCAAGGGAGAGCGGAACAGACAGTT
>JAWQFJ010011484.1:87500-89290 GCA_034096865.1 Theodoxus fluviatilis
TTTAAAAAGGGGACCTCCCCCTCCCCCCCCACCCCACCACAGTATGTGTGATCACGTACAAACACCCTGCCCACGATATCAGACCGGGCCACAACCAAACGCTTGACATGCTGGAATGCAGCAATAATTTAGCACGAACAAAAAGTATGTCTCTTTGGTTTCCTCTCCCACTGGTCGAGACAGTGTCGTAGTATGAAAAAACAGTGCCATTGGTTGTGGGCTCCAGCACTGGAGGGGTGTACGTGCGTGATGTCAAGGACTTTCCAAAGGGGCAGCGAGGCGAGGTGCAATAAATATGGGGATCGCGTATCATAACTGCCAGATCTGCTCCTTTTTTATGGCTGTGTTTGGTCTGTGGGGGAGCGGTGTTACACAAGCAATTGGGGTCTCTCTCTCTCTCTCTCTTGCTCTCTCTCTCTCCCTCTCTCTCGCTCTCATCTATCCCTCCCCTCATTCTCTCTCTCTCCTCTCTCTCTACTCTCTCTCTCTCTTCTCATCTCTCTCAGTTCTCCTCGCTCGACTTCCGGGCTCCGACTCGCCGGAGCCAGGACAAGACGTTGCCGGTCGTTAACGTCTGCTTTCGCACAGAAAGTTTTTGCCGGTATAATCGTCAGGAATTAGTTGTTGGACAGAGAATGCCAGTAGTCTTGGGACTAACACGGTCGGTTTGGTGGACGGCCTCGCTTTCTACACTGCTACCTGTTTCCTGAGGGAGACTGTCCCTCTTGCGAAAGTTGCTGCTTGAGAATGACACACTACGGGTCGTAGTTGCTATCGCTCGCTTTTGTGCGTCGCGGGGCGCGGCCACGCCAAATCTTTCCCTCGCGCGTTCCCAAACCAAATTTCCAAACCCATCTTTCCACCGACTTCCACAACCACAACCATCGGTCTGCTTGGCAGAAGAAAACCACCCGGGCACAAGTGACGCGGCGGAGATCGAACAAAACGACGCCAGAACCCAAGAGCACATCAACATGGCTTGTGGTGAGTCAGCCACGAGTTTGTGATTCTCCATTCAACGTTTCTTCTTGCCCTTCGATGTTGAAAATAGAGAAAATGTCGAGAAACATTTTTCCAATATAGGCGCGTAAGCCTTGACGATGCAGCGAGATGTTCGGCAAAGATAAGACTACGGCGAGAGTGCGAGGATGGATGAGGGGATCGTGCCGTTTCTATTGTTGCCGCGGAAGCGCTGTGGGCGAGGGACATCGGACGCCGCGCCGCAGCAGCCGTGTGGTTGTTGTGATCCTCGTGACAGGACACTGTGTCGTTCTGCAACCTGCCAGAAGAACCACTCGACAACATTTGCAAATCGTCATGAGGACGTTATGCAAGAATATCCCGTCCAGAGGGAAACCCAGGGAAGCTTTCCAGCAAGCCCCTGGCGTAGAAGGAGAGACCGCACAAGCTGGCCCGAGATTGAGCCATGGATCACCCTTCACCAGAGTTTTTCTAATGATGCCCACACCGTAAGGTAGGGGTTCAACAGAGGACGTGAGGGCGTAAGAGTCATTTCACGACATGCTCCCCCACTTCCAATCTGAGGGACACGTTAGCGCGGTTCGCCTCTCCATCCGAAGTGCGCCCTAAACGACCAGGAACCATCCCAAGATCTTCCAGTGACAGTAATGGGGTGTTGAGGGAATGGTTTTGGTGTTACCTGCAGGAGATATGAGTCGCTGAGGGAGTGCCGGGCTCTGCCCAGTTCGTGTTCTCCGTCCACCTTTCCCCGAAGTTCAGTGAAAGGCTGCGGAGGGGGGCCGCGGAGAGTGCATGGGTGGGTCTCCGGT
>JAWQFJ010011485.1:0-10768 GCA_034096865.1 Theodoxus fluviatilis
GGCCCTTACTCATACACTCACACACATACTTACTCATACACTCACACACATACTTACTCATACACTCACACACATACTTACTCATACACTCACACACATACAGAGGTACTTAGACACCCGGAGCAGGCAGAGAGATATCTCAGACATCTGATTATATTGATACAAAGCATTCGCAGCAGAAACATAGAAGAACAAACGGCAGCAAAGGAGTTAGTTGTGAGATGAAGTAGCAACAAGAGAACAAGGATCAGAAACAGGAGACACAGTAGCAGCAAACACAGCAGACACAGTAGCAGCAGAATTAGCAGACTGAGTAGCAGCAGACACAGTAGCAGCAAACACAGCAGCAGCAAACACAGCAGACACAGTAGCAGCAAACACAGCAGCAGCAAACACAGCAGACACAGTAGCAGCAAACACAGTAGACACAGCAGCAGCAAACACAGCAGATACAGTAGCAGCAACCACAGTAGACACAGCAGCAGCAAACACAGCAGACACAGTAGCAGCAAACACAGCAGACACAGTAGCAGCAAACACAGCAGACACAGCAGCAGCAAACACAGTAGCAGCAGAATTAGCAGACTTAGTAGCAGCAGACACAGTAGCAGCAGAATTAGCAGACTTAGTAGCAGCAGACACAGTAGCAGTAGACACAGTAGCAGCAGACGCAGTAGCAGCAGACACAGTAGCAGCAGAATTAGCAGACTGAGTAGCAGCAGACACAGTAGCAGCAGAATTAGCAGACTGAGTAGCAGCAGACACAGTAGCAGTAGACACAGTAGCAGCAGACGCAGTAGCAGCAGACACAGTAGCAGCAGAATTAGCAGACTGAGTAGCAGCAGACACAGTAGCAGCAGACGCAGTAGCAGTAGACACAGTAGCAGCAGAATTAGCAGACTGAGTAGCAGCAGACACAGTAGCAGCAGAATTAGCAGACTGAGTAGCAGCAGACACAGTAGCAGCAGACACAGTAGCAGCAGACACAGTAGCAGCAGACACAGTAGCAGTAGACACAGTAGCAGCAGAATTAGCAGACTGAGTAGCAGCAGACACAGTAGCAGCAGACACAGTAGCAGCAGACACAGTAGCAGCAGAATTAGCAGACTGAGTAGCAGCAGACACAGTAGCAGCAGACACAGTAGCAGTAGACACAGTAGCAGCAGAATTAGCAGTAGACACAGTAGCAGCAGAATTAGCAGACTGAGTAGCAGCAGACACAGTAGCAGCAGACACAGTAGCAGTAGACACAGTAGCAGCAGAATTAGCAGACTGAGTAGCAGCAGACACAGTAGCAGCAAACACAGCAGACACAGTAGCAGCAAACACTGCAAACACAGTAGCAGCAGAATTAGCAGACTTAGTAGCAGCAGACACAGTAGCAGCAGAAACAGCAGACTGAGTAGCAGCAGACACAGCAGCAAACACAGCAGACACAGTAGCAGCAGAATTATCAGACTTAGTAGCAGCAGAAACAGCAGACACAGTAGCAGGAGAAACAGCAGACTGAGTAGCAGCAGACACAGTAGCAGCAAACACAGCAGACACAGTAGCAGCTGAAACAGCAGACTCAGTAGCAGCAAACACAGCAGACACAGTAGCAGCAAACACTGCAAACACAGTAGCAGCAGAATTAGCAGACTTAGTAGCAGCAGACACAGTAGCAGCAAACACAGCAGACACAGTAGCAGCAAACACTGCAAACACAGTAGCAGCAGAATTAGCAGACTGAGTAGCAGCAGACACAGTAGCAGCAGACACAGTAGCAGCAGACACAGTAGCAGCACATTAGCAGTAGACACAGTAGCAGCAGAATTAGCAGACTGAGTAGCAGCAGACACAGCAGCAAACACAGCAGACACAGTAGCAGCAGAATTATCAGACTTAGTAGCAGCAGAAACAGCAGACACAGTAGCAGGAGAAACAGCAGACACAGTAGCAGCAGACACAGTAGCAGCACATTAGCAGTAGACACAGTAGCAGCAGAATTAGCAGACTGAGTAGCAGCAGACACAGCAGCAAACACAGCAGACACAGTAGCAGCAGAATTATCAGACTTAGTAGCAGCAGAAACAGCAGACACAGTAGCAGGAGAAACAGCAGACACAGTAGCAGGAGAAACAGCCGATACAGCAGCAGCAGAAACAGTAGACACAGTAGCAGCAGAAACAGCAGACTGAGTAGCAGCAGACACTGTAGCAGCAAACACAGCAGACACAGTAGCAGCAGAAACAGCAGACTTAGTAGCAGCAGAAACAGTAGACACAGTAGCAGCAGAAACAGCAGACTGAGTAGCAGCAGACACTGTAGCAGCAAACACAGCAGACACAGTAGCAGCTGAAACAGCAGACTCAGTAGCAGCAGACACTGTAGCAGCAAACACAGCAGACACAGTAGCAGCAGAAACAGCAGACTTAGTAGCAGCAGAAACAGTAGACACAGTAGCAGCAGAAACAGCAGACTGAGTAGCAGCAGACACTGTAGCAGCAAACACAGCAGACACAGTAGCAGCAGAAACAGCAGACACAGTAGCAGCAGACACAGCAGACACAGTAGCAGTAGAATCAGCAGACACAGTAGCAGTAGAATCAGCAGACACAGTAGCAGCAGAATCAGCAGACTTAGTAGCAGCAGAAACAGCAGACTTAGTAGCAGCAGAAACAGCAGACTTAGTAGCAGCAGACACTGTAGCAGCAAACACAGCAGATACAGTAGCAGCAAATACAGTAGCAGCAAACACAGTAGCAGCAAACACAGTAGCAGCAAACACAGCAGACACAGTAGCAGCAGACACTGTAGCAGCAGACTTAGTAGCAGCAGACACAGTAGCAGCAAACACAGCAGCAGCAAACACAGCAGACACAGTAGCAGCAGAAACAGCAGACTAAGTAACAGCAGACACTGTAGCAGCAAACACAGCAGACACAGTAGCAGCAGAAACAGCAGACACAGTAGCAGTAGAATCAGCAGACACAGTAGCAGCAGAATTAGCAGACACAGTAGCAACAGAAACAGCAGACACAGTAGCAGTAGAATCAGCAGACACAGTAGCAGCAGAATTAGCAGACACAGTAGCAACAGAAACAGCAGACACAGTAGCAGTAGAATCAGCAGACACAGTAGCAGTAGAATCAGCAGACTTAGTAGCAGCAGAAACAGCAGACACAGTAGCAGCAGACACTGTAGCAGCAAACACAGCAGACACAGTAGCAGCAGAAACAGCCGATACAGCAGCAAACACAGCAGACACAGTAGCAGGAGAAACAGCCAATACAGCAGCAGCAGAAACAGTAGACACAGTAGCAGCAGAAACAGCAGTAGCAGCAGAAACAGCAGTAGCAGCAGAAACAGCAGTAGCAGCAGAACAGCAGACACAGTAGCAGCAGAAACAGCAGACACAGTAGCAGCAGAAACAGCAGACACAGTAGCAGTAGAATCAGCAGACACAGTAGCAGCAGAAACAGCAGACACAGTAGCAGCAGAAACAGCAGACACAGTAGCAGTAGAATCAGCAGACACAGTAGCAGCAGAATCAGCAGACACAGTAGCAGCAGAAACAGCAGACTTAGTAGCATCAGACACAGTAGCAGCAGAAACAGCAGACTCAGGAGCAGCAGACACAGTAGCAGCAGAAACAGTAGACACAGTAGCAGTAGAATCAGCAGACACAGTAGCAGCAGAATCAGCAGACTTAGTAGCAGCAGAATTAGCAGACTTAGTAGCAGCAGACACTGTAGCAGCAAACACAGCAGACACAGAATCAGCAGAATCAGCAGACTTAGTAGCAGCAGAAACAGTAGACACAGTAGCAGCAGAAACAGCAGACACAGTAGCAGCAGAAACAGACACAGTAGCAGCAGAAACACAGCAGTAGCAGCAGAACAGCAGACTCAGTAGCAGCAGAAACAGCAGACTTAGTAGCAGCAGAAACAGTAGACACAGTAGCAGCAGAAACAGCAGACTGAGTAGCAGCAGACACTGTAGCAGCAAACACAGCAGACACAGTAGCAGCAAACACAGCAGACACAGTAGCAGCAGAAACAGCAGACTCAGTAGCAGCAGACACTGTAGCAGCAGACACAGCAGACACAGTAGCAGCAGAATTAGCAGACACAGTAGCAGCAGACACAGTAGCAGCAGACACAGCAGACACAGTAGCAGCAGAAACAGCAGACACAGTAGCAGTAGAATCAGCAGACTCAGTAGCAGCAGAAACAGCAGACACAGTAGCAGCAGACACAGTAGCAGCAGACACAGTAGCAGTAGAATCAGCAGACACAGTAGCAGCAGACACAGTAGCAGCAGACACAGTAGCAGCAGACACAGTAGCAGTAGAATCAGCAGACACAGCAGCAGCAGACACAGTAGCAGCAGACACAGTAGCAGCAGAAACAGCAGACACAGTAGCAGCAGAAACAGCAGACACTGTAGCAGCAGAAACTGTAGCAGCAGACACAGTAGCAGCAGACACAGCAGACACAGTAGCAGTAGAATCAGCAGACACAGTAGCAGCAGACACAGTAGCAGCAGACACAGCAGACACAGTAGCAGTAGAATCAGCAGACACAGTAGCAGCAGACACTGTAGCAGCAGACACAGTAGCAGCAGACACAGTAGCAGCAGAAACAGCAGACACAGTAGCAGCAGAAACAGCAGACACAGTAGCAGCAGACACAGTAGCAGCAGACACAGTAGCAGCAGAAACAGCAGACACAGTAGCAGCAGACACAGTAGCAGCAGACACAGTAGCAGCAGACACAGTAGCAGCAGAAACAGTAGACACAGTAGCAGCAGAAACAGCAGACACTGTAGCAGCAGACACAGTAGCAGCAGACACAGTAGCAGCAGACACAGTAGCAGCAGAAACAGTAGACACAGTAGCAGCAGAAACAGCAGACACAGTAGCAGCAGAAACAGCAGACACAGTAGCAGCAGAAACAGCAGACTCAGTAGCAGCAGACACAGTAGCAGCAGACACAGTAGCAGCAAACACAGCAGACACAGTAGCAGCAGAAACAGCAGACACAGTAGCAGCAGACACAGTAGCAGCAGAAACAGCAGACACAGTAGCAGCAGAAACAGCAGACTCAGTAGCAGCAGACACAGTAGCAGCAGAAACAGCAGACACAGTAGCAGCAGAAACAGCAGACACAGTAGCAGCAGACACAGTAGCAGCAGACACAGTAGCAGCAGACACAGTAGCAGCAGACACAGTAGCAGCAGAAACAGCAGACACAGTAGCAGCAGAAACAGCAGACACTGTAGCAGCAGACACAGTAGCAGCAGACACAGTAGCAGCAGACACAGTAGCAGCAGACACAGTAGCAGCAGAAACAGTAGACACAGTAGCAGCAGAAACAGCAGACACAGTAGCAGCAGAAACAGCAGACACAGTAGCAGCAGAAACAGCAGACTCTGTAGCAGCAGACACAGTAGCAGCAGACACAGTAGCAGCAAACACAGCAGACACAGTAGCAGCAGAAACAGCAGACACAGTAGCAGCAGACACAGTAGCAGCAGAAACAGCAGACACAGTAGCAGCAGAAACAGCAGACACAGTAGCAGCAGAAACAGCAGACACAGTAGCAGCAGAAACAGCAGACACAGTAGCAGCAGAAACAGTAGCAGCAGAATCAGCAGACACAGTAGCAGCAGAAACAGCAGACACAGTAGCAGCAGACACAGTAGCAGCAGAAACAGCAGACACAGTAGCAGCAGAAACAGCAGACACAGTAGCAGCAGACACAGTAGCAGCAGAAACAGCAGACACAGTAGCAGCAGAAACAGCAGACACAGTAGCAGCAGACACAGTAGCAGCAGAAACAGCAGACACAGTAGCAGCAGAAACAGCAGACACAGTAGCAGCAGAAACAGCAGACACAGTAGCAGCAGAAACAGCAGACACAGTAGCAGCAGAAACAGCAGACACAGTAGCAGCAGACACAGTAGCAGCAGAAACAGCAGACACAGTAGCAGCAGAAACAGCAGACACAGTAGCAGCAGAAACAGCAGACACAGTAGCAGCAGACACAGTAGCAGCAGAAACAGCAGACACAGTAGCAGCAGACACAGTAGCAGCAGAAACAGCAGACACAGTAGCAGCAGAAACAGCAGACACAGTAGCAGCAGAAACAGCAGACACAGTAGCAGCAGAAACAGCAGACACAGTAGCAGCAGAAACAGCAGACACAGTAGCAGCAGAAACAGCAGACACAGTAGCAGCAGAAACAGCAGACACAGTAGCAGCAGACACAGTAGCAGCAGAAACAGCAGACTCAGTAGCAGCAGACACAGTAGCAGCAGAAACAGCAGACACAGTAGCAGCAGAAACAGCAGACACAGTAGCAGCAGAAACAGCAGACACAGTAGCAGCAGAAACAGCAGACACAGTAGCAGCAGAAACAGCAGACACAGTAGCAGCAGAAACAGCAGACACAGTAGCAGCAGAAACAGCAGACACAGTAGCAGCAGACACAGTAGCAGCAGAAACAGCAGACACAGTAGCAGCAGAAACAGCAGACACAGCAGACACAGTAGCAGCAGACACAGTAGCAGCAGAAACAGCAGACACAGTAGCAGCAGAAACAGCAGACACAGTAGCAGCAGACACAGTAGCAGCAGAAACAGCAGACACAGTAGCAGCAGAAACAGCAGACACAGTAGCAGCAGAAACAGCAGACACAGTAGCAGCAGAACAGCAGCAGAAACAGCAGACACAGTAGCAGCAGACACAGTAGCAGCAGAAACAGCAGACACAGTAGCAGCAGAAACAGCAGACACAGTAGCAGCAGAAACAGCAGACACAGTAGCAGCAGAACAGCAGACACAGTAGCAGCAGAAACAGCAGACACAGTAGCAGCAGAAACAGCAGACACAGTAGCAGCAGAAACAGCAGACACAGTAGCAGCAGAAACAGCAGACACAGTAGCAGCAGAAACAGCAGACACAGTAGCAGCAGAAACAGCAGACACAGTAGCAGCAGAAACAGCAGACACAGTAGCAGCAGACACAGTAGCAGCAGAAACAGCAGACACAGTAGCAGCAGAAACAGCAGACACAGTAGCAGCAGAAACAGCAGACACAGTAGCAGCAGACACAGTAGCAGCAGAAACAGCAGACACAGTAGCAGCAGAAACAGCAGACACAGTAGCAGCAGAAACAGCAGACACAGTAGCAGCAGAAACAGCAGACACAGTAGCAGCAGAAACAGCAGACACAGTAGCAGCAGAAACAGCAGACACAGTAGCAGCAGAAACAGCAGACACAGTAGCAGCAGAAACAGCAGACACAGTAGCAGCAGAAACAGCAGACACAGTAGCAGCAGACACAGTAGCAGCAGAAACAGCAGACACAGTAGCAGCAGACACAGTAGCAGCAGAAACAGCAGACACAGTAGCAGCAGAAACAGCAGACACAGTAGCAGCAGAAACAGCAGACACAGTAGCAGCAGAAACAGCAGACACAGTAGCAGCAGAAACAGCAGACACAGTAGCAGCAGAAACAGCAGACACAGCAGCAGCAGCAGAAACAGCAGACACAGTAGCAGCAGAAACAGCAGACACAGTAGCAGCAGACACAGTAGCAGCAGAAACAGCAGACACAGTAGCAGCAGAAACAGCAGACACAGTAGCAGCAGAAACAGCAGACACAGTAGCAGCAGAAACAGCAGACACAGTAGCAGCAGAAACAGCAGACACAGTAGCAGCAGACACTGTAGCAGCAGAAACAGCAGACACAGTAGCAGCAGAAACAGCAGACACAGTAGCAGCAGACACAGTAGCAGCAGACACAGCAGACACAGTAGCAGCAGAAACAGCAGACACAGTAGCAGCAGAAACAGCAGACACAGTAGCAGCAGACACAGTAGCAGCAGACACAGCAGACACAGTAGCAGCAGACACAGCAGACACAGTAGCAGCAGACACAGTAGCAGCAGAAACAGCAGACACAGTAGCAGCAGAAACAGCAGACACAGTAGCAGCAGACACTGTAGCAGCAGACACAGCAGACACAGTAGCAGCAGAAACAGCAGACACAGTAGCAGCAGAAACAGCAGACACAGTAGCAGCAGAAACAGCAGACACAGTAGCAGCAGACACAGCAGACACAGTAGCAGCAGAAACAGCAGACACAGTAGCAGCAGAAACAGCAGACACAGTAGCAGCAGAAACAGCAGACACAGTAGCAGCAGAAACAGCAGACACAGTAGCAGCAGAAACAGCAGACACAGTAGCAGCAGAAACAGCAGACACAGTAGCAGCAGACACTGTAGCAGCAGAAACAGCAGACACAGTAGCAGCAGAAACAGCAGACACAGAATCAGCAGAATCAGCAGACACAGTAGCAGTAGAATCAGCAGACACAGTAGCAGCAGCAGACACAGTAGCAGCAGAAACAGCAGACACAGTAGCAGCAGAAACAGCAGACACAGTAGCAGTAGAATCAGCAGACACAGTAGCAGCAGAAACAGCAGACACAGTAGCAGCAGAAACAGCAGACTCAGTAGCAGCAGACACAGCAGACACAGTAGCAGCAGAATCAGCAGACACAGTAGCAGCAGAATTAGCAGACACAGTAGCAGCAGAAACAGCAGACTTAGTAGCATCAGACACAGTAGCAGCAGAAACAGCAGACTCAGGAGCAGCAGACACAGTAGCAGCAGAAACAGCAGACACAGTAGCAGCAGAATTAGCAGACACAGTAGCAGCAGAATCAGCAGACACAGTAGCAGCAGAATTAGCAGACACAGTAGCAGCAGAAACAGCAGACACAGTAGCAGCAGTAGACACAGTAGCAACAGAAACAGCAGACACAGTAGCAACAGAAACAGCAGACTCAGTAGCAGCAGACACAGCAGACACAGTAGCAGCAGAATCAGCAGACACAGTAGCAGCAGAATTAGCAGACACAGTAGCAGCAGAATCAGCAGACACAGTAGCAGCAGAAATAGCAGACACAGTAGCAGCAGAAACAGCAGACACAGTAGCAGCAGTAGACACAGTAGCAACAGAAACAGCAGACACAGTAGCAGCAGAATTAGCAGACACAGTAGCAGCAGAATCAGCAGACACAGTAGCAGCAGAATTAGCAGACACAGTAGCAGCAGACACAGTAGCAGCAGAAACAGCAGACTTAGTAGCAGCAGAAACAGCAGACACAGTAGCAGCAGAATTAGCAGACACAGTAGCAGCAGAAACAGCAGACACAGTAGCAGTAGAAACAGTAGACACAGTAGCAGCAGAAACAGCAGACACAGTAGCAGCAGAAACAGCAGACACAGTAGCAGCAGAAACAGCAGACACAGTAGCAGTAGAAACAGCAGACACAGTAGCAGTAGAAACAGCAGACACAGTAGCAGTAGAAACAGCAGACACAGTAGCAGCAGAAACAGCAGACACAGTAGCAGCAGACACAGTAGCAGCAGAAACAGCAGATACAGTAGCAGTAGAAACAGTAGACACAGTAGCAGTAGAAACAGTAGACACAGTAGCAGTAGACACAGTAGCAGCAGACACAGTAGCAGCAGACACAGTAGCAGCAGAAACAGCAGACACTGTAGACACAGTAGCAGCAGAAACAGCCGATACAGCAGCAGCAGAAACAGTAGACACAGTAGCAGCAGACACAGCAGACACAGTAGCAGTAGAAACAGTAGACACAGTAGCAGCAGAAACAGTAGACACAGTAGCAGTAGAAACAGTAGACACAGTAGCAGCAGAAACAGCCGATACAGCAGCAGCAGAAACAGTAGACACAGTAGCAGTAGAAACAGTAGACACAGTAGCAGCAGAAACAGCAGACACAGCAGCAGCAGAAACAGTAGACACAGTAGCAGTAGAAACAGTAGACACAGTAGCAGTAGAAACAGTAGACACAGTAGCAGCAGAAACAGCAGACACAGCAGCAGCAGAAACAGTAGACACAGTAGCAGTAGAAACAGTAGACTCAGTAGCAGCAGAAACAGCAGACACAGCAGCAGCAGAAACAGTAGACACAGTAGCAGTAGAAACAGTAGACACAGTAGCAGCAGAAACAGTAGACACAGCAGCAGCAGAAACAGTAGACACAGTAGCAGTAGAAACAGTAGACACAGTAGCAGCAGACACAGCAGCAGCAGAAACAGTAGACACAGTAGCAGCAGAAACAGCAGACACAGCAGCAGCAGAAACAGCAGACACTGTAGCAGCAGAAACAGCAGTAGCAGCAGAAACAGCAGTAGCAGCAGAAACAGCAGCAGCAGAAACAGCAGTAGCAGCAGAAACAGCAGCAGTAGCAGCAGAAACAGCAGACACAGTAGCAGCAGAAACAGCAGACACTGTAGCAGCAGAAACAGCAGACACTGTAGCAGCAGAAACAGCAGACACAGTAGCAGCAGAAACAGCAGACACAGTAGCAGCAGAATCAGCAGACACAGTAGCAGCAGACACAGTAGCAGCAGACACTGTAGCAGCAGAAACAGCAGACACAGTAGCAGCAGAAACAGCAGACACAGTAGCAGCAGAAACAGCAGACACAGTAGCAGCAGAAACAGCAGACACAGTAGCAGCAGAAACAGCAGACACAGTAGCAGCAGAAACAGCAGACACAGTAGCAGGAGAAACAGCAGACACAGTAGCAGGAGAAACAGCAGACACAGTAGCAGGAGAAACAGCAGACACAGTAGCAGTAGAAACAGCAGACTCAGTAGCAGGAGAAACAGCAGAAACACCGAGGTAGACTGGGGGTAGTCGGAGGAAAGAGCAGGCCAAGGGGGTTGGAGACTAGTAGT
>JAWQFJ010011486.1:0-10000 GCA_034096865.1 Theodoxus fluviatilis
TTTTCTTGCTGTTTGTGGTGTCCCCCCAAGGAGTGGAGGTTAGTTTAGTTGTAAACTCTTTTACTTATCAGGGTCACCTCTCTTGGAGGCGATTATATCGCCCTCTGGGAAAGGACTCGTAGCTTCTAAAGTTTTTAGATAAGTAACCACGCGACAGACAGAGACAGACAGACAGACAGACAGACAGACAGACAGACAGATAGACAGAGACAGACAGAGACAGACAGAGACAGACAGAGACAGACAGAGACAGAGACAGACAGAGACAGAGATAGAGACAGACAGGCAGACAGACAGGCAGGCAGACAGGCAGGCAGACAGACAGACAGACAGACAGACAGACACAGAGAAAGACAAAGAGAAAGAGAAAGAGAAAGACAGAGAGAGAGAGAGAGAGAGAGAGGACACATAATTGACAGCAACACACAACACACAACCCCTACACAAACTCTCTGTAAACTCGGTCCGTTTGTTCAGAACACGTATTAAGTCGTGGTGGCTAAAAGTGAGGTATTTGCTGTACAAACAACGGTTCACTGTTTACCCAGTGTTAGTGCAGCAAGGAGACAGCGAAGCATACACCGAGTCAATATTGGTCTTACACCCTCTAACACCGACCTTGCTCGACACCTGACTTGCAGAAGATGGAGAAAAACAGCCGAACAGGCAATGATTACGTGAAGGATTATGCCACCAGACTCGGTGCAGGCGAAAAATACAAAAGAACAATCAAAGGAACAAACGAGTGAAAGAACATAAGAAGGAGTTAAGAAAATAAGGAAGGCTTCAATGAAAGTTTTTGAAACTGAATTGATATCGACAGTGCCGCGTTGAATAAACGATGAGACGACAACGACGAGACAATTGGGAGACAAACCAGAATCTTCGAGGAAGAAAGAAGTGGTCACAATAAGGTGAAAATCTCAGAGAAAGGATCTCGGGGGACATGTGGAGGTTAGGCTGGCATTTCCGTACAGTGCACATACAGCTCTCTACTTTACAAGCGTATTGAATTCAATTCACGCCCAAATTCTCGAGAATAAGTTGAAGAACAAGGGTCTGTTTCTGGATCGAACAACTTTCATAGTCCATTTAGAGCCATGATTCAGTGTTTTCAGTTCTGATGCATTAGGAAAAGGAGACAGAGGAAAAGGAGACAGAGGGAAAGGAGACAGAGGAAAAGGAGACAGAGGAAAAGGAGACAGAGGAAAAGGAGACAGAGGAAAAGGAGACAGAGGAAAAGGAGACAGAGGAAAAGGAGACAGAGGAAAAGGAGACAGAGGAAAAGGAGACAGAGGAAAAGGAGACAGAGGAAAAGAAGACAGAGGAAAAGGAGACAGAGGAAAAGGAGACAGAGGAAACGGAGACAGAGGGAAAGGAGACAGAGGAAAAGAAGACAGAGGAAAAGGAGACAGAGGAAAAGAAGACAGAGGAAAAGAAGACAGCTGCAGTTGGTGATACCAATAGTTGAGCAGGGAGACCGTGCACAAGCTCGAATCCGAGCTGATAATTCGAAGGCTGTCGGTGCTCGAACAACTATGTGACCCTCCACTACAGAATGAGACGGTAGTCACCTAATCTCATTTCGAGATGTCGGCTGACTATAGTGAGGGGGGTTGTGTACGTTAATTCTGAGATTCTGATAGATTTGGAACCTCCATCAATTCGTTTATACCATTAAATCGCGTTTTTGTGAAATTCAGTAATTTCATTTGCTTTTTCCGCTATAATCTTACCTCATCCTACAAAATAGGAGTGAAAATTTCGTCGAAAAATTAGTACTTTGAGCGTGCATGACTAATAAACTGTAAACAGATCAGTCACGTGTTGCATATTTATTGAGTACATTCTCCCAAACTATTTTTTTTCTTCCCACTGGTAGCTGTCCTGGTGGTCAGCCGAAGTACCCAATTCAAAAAAGCCATCACGCTGGTGGTCAGCCGATGTACCCATTTCAAAATAGCCATCACGCTGGTGGTCAGCCGATGTACCCAATTCAAAAGAGCCATCACGCTGACAACATTATGTTGCCTTAAAAAAATCTTCAGTAGCTCATAACTTTGTCGCTTTTCCTCCTGTTTTCGAGGTTTTTTTGCATCATTGGAAAGAGGAATCTCTCTATTTACAGCCACACTTATAGTTTAGAATTTCCAAAAGCTGGCATTCGTCTCAGTTTGTGGTGGAGGGCCACATATACATGTATCTGTATCTGAGTAGAAAAAAATCTTCTGTGGCTCAACAGTTAGCGTTTCTGCAGTACAATAGGGAATTAATTATTTAGGGCATTAAACGTGCAACATCTTTCTACATCCTGATGTATCTGTTTAGTGTAAATTCTCTCACACGAATCATGTCTAGAGTCGGCAGATATTATAAATCACACGAGGATGTCCGAAAGAGAATCACACTGCCGTAGTACACACGTATAGCGCTGACACCTTTCGTTTCACAGCCTTCACAGGCAACACACAACTGCTTTCGAACACGAGGTATTAAAGCCACTTTAGAAATGAGACAGGGATGCCATTTCAGCTGTATACATTTCTCCTCTGCAAAAGCCTTAGACAGCCCCCATGTCCATCGACGCCCAGGAGAAGACAAGCACTACGCTAGTTAGGTAATCGCCTTAGGCTAGAGGGGACCTCGCACTCTACCTTGCCGTCGAGTCACGATAATATCCTATGTCAACAGGAGGTGTAGGGGGATTAGCACTTCACGAATGAGGCATTAGCGTCTACATGCGAGAGATGTGGAGAAAATATGCAATTCAAGAATCTCTCAAGACGATGCCACCATGTGCAAACACACACACACACACACACACACACACACACACACACACACACACACACACACACACAGATGCACACAAATGTATATACAAGCACACACACAAAGACACACTCACGTACACAAACACACACACATACACATACATACCCCCGCACGAATACACACACACAAATGCACACAAATATACATACACTCACACACAAAGACACACACAAAGACACACACATACGCACAAAATTTACACACACGCACACACACACACACACGTTAAACACACACACGTTAAACACACACACGTTAAACACACACACACACACACACACACACACACACGCCCGCACAAAATTTACACACACACACGTACGCACACAATTTACACACGTACACACACAAGTATGCATACCCAAGTTCACATGCATGCATACACATGTTCACTCATACATGTGTGTACCTTCTTGGTGAGACAGGACAGGATTTTTTCCCTGGCCTCTATGGGCATGGCGGACAGGATGCAGTCTTCTCGAGCCAGGAAGTGACGTTTCTCCTGCATCAGTCCGCGCTCCATCCTCGCCACCACCTGAAGGGGTCAAAAGTCAAAAGCCAAGTCTATGTTGTCAAACGTTTTGGAATCATGAAGCTCTAGCTTTCAATGAATGATTGAATAAATGAATGAATGTATGATGAATGAAGGAACGACAGAATGAAGGAATTCACAGATGAATGAATGAATGACGGAATTCACAGATGAATGAATGAATGAATGAATTAATGAATGAATGCATGCATGAAGAGGGGTTGTGGCCTTTCAGCCTCTGTGAGCATCGTAAGGCCATTGACTGCGAAAATATCTGGAGTTGAATGGAGGAGTACGAGCTAGTCAAGTCTCGACTTCCGTAGGTAGTCCAGTTACCTTTTACGAATGACGTAGGAAAACGCAGTAGTCTATTTCTATTCCAGTCCATTGGGGGTGGAAGGCTGTAGCCGCCATTTTGGGTTGCAGACCTTTTGTTAAAAGAAACAACGGTTGCAATTTTTCTTGTTTCGTTAAGTCCATCACACCAAAGGCTTGTTCAGGAGTACGAAGCATTGTATGAGCGCTTCATGTTGGCAATTGAGCTCTCTTTGCCTCTCGTGAACACCTACAGATGTAGTGCAGTGCTTCACTTGTTTAAAGGGAGGTAAATCTTCTGCGCCGCATGTGGTGTTGCTAGACGCTAAGAAAGTGTTTTCTTTGCCACAGACATCATTCATGCACGTTTAAATGTATTCTGCATGAATAAAGTCCACTACTGTGTCATCCTTATTTGCCATTACTCGCGCATACAGAGCGCTTCGGGCAAATAAAGCCAGTTTCAGTCCCAAAATGATGTTTCTGAGGGTTATTTTACGCATCGACGGTCACTTTGGGATCGATGCCATTTTGAAAATCGTGTGAATCACCTCGGATCTGTGATGCACAACGCTGCACCGCGCTGAGTGAATCACGTCCCAAATTTGCTGTTCAGGAGTGAAACACGTGCAGCGCTGTGCAGCGCTTTGCAGCGCTGAACCTCATGAACAAGCCTCAAATAATGGTACATGCTACTGAAGCCTTTGGTTCGTGATCTTTGACACGTTTGATTCTCTCTAATTACTGCTCCGCAAAAACTGCAGACAGTGGCCATTTGTTCCCAGCTGGCTCTCAAGATCTCAATGCCGCATGCTCTAATTAAACCTTGCCGACCACTCAGCACATCCTCTTTGCACAGTCTCCAGCCCACCTTCTCATCTCCCACTTCACCTCCCTCGCCATCCCCCTCCCCCTCCCCTTCCCACGCCCCTTCCTCCACACCCCACACCCCCACCCCAATCTTCCCCCAGCCCGCCATCCCCCAGCTCCACGAATTAGTGCCCCAGTCTCTACCTGGTGAAACTTGGCTCTGTCGATGCGAAGGAACTCCGTGGGTTCCCTGGTGAAGACGGTGGCTGGGGGTGCCAGGTCTTCGCTGGGTCCCTCAGGGCTGACCAGTCCCAGGTACTCCCCAGTGCCGTGGCTGTAGACAATGTTGGGCTGGTACACGTTACGTGCCTGGCTGGCACTGAGGTCATAGGTCACCTCCACGGCGCCCTCCACCACGTAGTAGCAGGACAGCGTGTCCTCGTGTGGCCGCTTGACCACAAACTGACCGGCACTGTACTGCTGCTCGAATGGAGAGTCAGAGAGAGTGGAGGTGAAGTTGGATGACGAGGGAGAGGAGAGGGCGGAGAGAAGAGAGCTCTATGAAAACTGACAGAAATGCTGAGTTTCATGTTACCCATAACTTACGTGTGCTATAGACTTCGCCTCATTTTCCCCTCGCTTTCCGTCGTCACCGTCATTACAGTCCTCGCATTACCACTTCTGTAAATGCCACAGTAGCCCCACCACGGCACTGCATCCAACACTACCACCCCTACAATTATCACCATCACCTCCACCACAGCCAGTAGTACTACCACCTCCACCACGATTGGTATCACCACCACCTACATCACAACACTACCACCCCTACAATTATCACCATCACCTCCGCCACAGCCAGTAGTACTACCACCTCCACCACGAGTGGTAAAACCACCACCTACATCACAACACTACCACCCCTACAATTATCACCATCACCTCCACCACAGCCAGTAGTACTACCACCTCCACCACGATTGGTAAAACCACCACCTACATCACAACACGAACAAATTATCTGTACCACCATTGCCACAAGTACCGTCGCGACCACCATCGCTATCAACATAACACCTCCACAACAGACAATCACATCACATAAAAAACTAACAAGAACGTCACAATCACCACAATACTACTTACTTTGATCACCGTCAGGACCAATACCACCACCATTACCAATTCCAAGGCTGGCACCAACACCATTGATAGTACCATACACACAATCACAGCTACAACAATGTCTTTGTCAAGGCCTGTGGCCTAATACAAAGGATGGTGGGAGTGGTGTTCAGAAAAGAATGCTTTGCGTTTCGTGTCGATTTCAACAAATGGCTGCCTGAATGGGTTGTCTGAGTCATGGGTCAGAAATGCCGGAGAGAAAACTCACTGAACCGATACCTGTATGGGACTATTCCATTACTGTTGTGTACGGTACGGAGAGCATTCAAACGATACCAGAGCAAAGTGGGAAATTATACATTTTGCTCCTTCACTTATGAAGCTAAGCATCCCATTTGAAAGCACGTATCTTAAAGGCAGCATGCAGCCGGAAGTGCTTGATGCCCCCCTCATCAGCTGGAACCCCCGGCTGCTGAACTTTCGGGATTCGCTCCAGTAGCTCAGCCAGGGGCGGCCCCAAGCAGCCAAAGAGGCTACCGTGGGGCATCGGGACAGAGTCAGATCAGTCAGATCCAATTTCTCTAAGTACCAGCTTACCTCATACGTGATGACGTGTGCAATGGCGTCCTTGACGTGCCCAAGGCTCCTGTGGACCAGCTTGAGTCCAGACACAACACAGCTCATGGCCTGCAGCTCGCCTGCAGACAGAGAGGCGGGCATCTGCTCGGGTCGCATCCGGGCATTGCGTGCCATGATCCTGAAACGTAATTGGAGCAGCGTTTTCCAGGGTGAAGAGGAGACTGAAGTCGCATGGGGATGTCAGGAAGAGACTCAAATCAAACCTCTCTCGTCCACGAAAAGAACTTTGCAGGTGCCCTGAGCATACCAGAATGGCGAGAGACGGCGCGATGCAAGACGAAACACTTTCACCATGCAGACAGGGCTGTTGCTTGAAAGCTCGAGGGTCGACACTCAAAGGTCATTTTTCAGCATTAAATGTGTTGTTCAAGTACTTACAAAAAATATAATGTTTTTTGCATCAATCCTTCCACCCTTCTTCGATCTCTAACCAGCGCCACCCTCTCCAACCTTCCACCCCTCGCCTCACAGCTGAAGATTGGATTGGATTGAATAGTGATTTACTACCTATCAGCCTTTGTAGGCTATATAAGGCCATCAAGCACGAAAATCACTAGAACAGTATAGAGTAAACGCGAATCAAGTCACGGTGTCCCTAGTTATTCGCCTCTTTCGAATCGCGTAGGGAGACGCGGTGGTTCAATTCTTATCCCGAACCCACAGGGGGTCTACATTGAGGAGATTTTCCCTGAGTGGTGGAAATGCTCGTGGTGCATGCATATCATGAAATTACGTCAAACTGCTCCATAAACCAGTCGATTCTGTGACTAGAAGTTAAAATGCCACGCTATTCGGGCCCCCAAATACGGTCAATTACTGCTTCTCAGCATATATTAATTCCCTTTCCTCCCCTTGTCGTGAAGCGATTAGAGTTACCTTAAGGTCCTGTGAGATTTACTCCTCGAAGGCCTGTACCGCCCTCTTCGTCCCTCTCCTCAGGATTTCGTACCGCTTTCTACCGCCGGCCTCTCAGTGAGCTTCCTCTTTCTTCTCCCTGCTACTGAACTTGAGGGGAGTTCAGAAGGCGCAGTGCTTCAAAGCGCTTACTCAGCGCTGCATGTGATTCACTCCTGAACGGCCAATTTGGGGCGTGCTTCACTCAGCGCTGAGCAGCGCTGTGATCACCAATCCGACGTGCAGCAGGATGATTTTGCATCATTTAAAAATGGCGTCTTCGATCCCGCACTGGCCGTCGACGCGTAAAATAACCCTCAGAAACATCATTTTGGGACTGGAACGGGCTTTAATTGCCCCAAGCGCCCTGTATGCGCGAGTAATGGCAAGTAAGGATGACACCGTAGAGGACTTTATTCATGCAGATTACATTTAAACGTGCATAAACGATGTCTGTGGCGAAGAAAACACTTTCTTCGCGTCTATCAACACAACATGGGGCGCAGAAGATTTACCTCCCCGTTAACAAGTGAAGCGCTGCACAAAGTCTGGGGCGTTCAGGAGTGGCATGAAGCGCTCAATTGCGAACATGAAGCGCTCAAGCAGCGCTGAGTACTTCTGAACAAGCTTTTGGTGTTCACCGTCAGTGCTCAGCTGATTTCATACGTTGTATTCCTGTACAGACACTGCGTGCGCAGAACTACTCGTGCCTTATCCATATTCTGCGGTAGAAGGACTGCATCAGTTACGATATATGGTTGTGCGCATTGGCGAATGTTGACCATGATCTTTCAGTCAACAGCAATTTCTTTTCCATTTAAAGGAATGTGCCCTCTGAAATCTTAATATATGAAATGCCAAACAATACATGTTTAATGTTAAATTCTTCGACTAAAAAGTTAGAGTAGATGCTTTTAGAAACGCCCTATAAGTAACAGATTATATAGAAAAAAATATCATTCCGAAACAACAAATCACATATACACTTGAACAGATGGTCACCCTTCCTTCCAGTGTAAAGACCTGGATATCTAGGAAAAAAATATCCTCTTTCTACACACTCTCCCTCCTCCCCCTTCATCCATCTCCTTCCTGAAGCTTCTCCTACCCCCATCCCATCCACTCTCTGTTTATATGTCTGATAGGTAAGTTTCTGTTCTTGAATGAATAGTGTTATGTACCTCCACACTTTATTGAAAACGATGGAAGCGTGAAATTTTTGCACGAGTAATTATTAACAAGTTCTTGTCGTGATGATTTCGAACTAAAAGTGGATCACATCAGGACATCAGTGTGTATCTAACAACTTCTCGGAATTTAGCACGTGCTATATTGGATTGAGGTCCTATCTCGACACGGAGATACTCTAAGACAGCTTTGTACCATAAGGGGAGATCGTTGCCCCCGACTTCGTCAATTGGCAATGGCGTGCAGTCCCAGCTCAGCAGGGGGCAAGAAGGGATTGGCAGTGTTTGCATTATTGAAGCTTTCTCTGTCTGTCTCTCTCTCTCTGTCTCTCTCTGTCTCTCTCTCTCTGTCTCTCTCTCTCTGTGTCTCTCTCTTTGTCTCTCTCTCTCTATGTATCTCTCTCTGTCTCTCTCTGTCTCTGTGAGTCTCTATCTGTCTCTTTCTCTGTCTCTGTCTCTGTCTCTCATTCTCTCTCTCTTTCTTTGTCTATGTCTCTCTCTGTGTGTCTCTCTCTCTTTGTCTCTCTCTCTCTATCTCTCTGTCTCTCTCTCTGTGTCTCTATCTGTCTCTTTCTCTCTCTCTGTGTCTCTATCTGTCTCTCTCTCTTTCTTTCTCTGTCTCTCTATCTCTTTCTCTCTCTCTGTCTCTCTCTCTGTCTCTCTCTCTGTCTCTTTCTCTGTCTCTCTCTCTTTCTCTACATCTCTCTCAGTCTCTCTCTCTCTCTCTCTCTCTCTCCGACCGACAAACCTTCTGGCTTTGGGAGTGAGGACAACGGAGCCGTGGGAGGCGAAGAGACGCTTGTTGAAGACAGGGGGGCCATATTGGGTAGGCGACTCCTCCTTCTCGGCGTTCTCCTTGGCGCGGTTCTCAGAGTAGCGCTCGTAGAACTTCTGGGACTGGGAGACGTTGGACACCAGCGCCTGCATGCGCCTAGAAGCAGATACGACACCGATAACAATGATGAAGATGAAAATGATGACAATGACGACGACTATGACACTGGCGGTGGTGGTGCATCGGTGACGACGACGACGATGACGACGACGATGACGACACGACGACAACGATGACGATGATGATGATGATGATGATGATGATGATGATGACGACGACGACGACGACGACGACGACGACAACGACGACAATGACTATGACTACGGATGGTAGTGATGGCTTGGAACCCTGCACTCGCTGAGTGAATGCTGTAAGATCTTTGGTAAAAGTGAGCACAGAGGAGGTGGGTTTCCAGGACTACGGTTGTGCAATTCAAATCAATCCTAAAGGCATTTTTGGTATTCCTCCCTTTTGTTTTAGTGGTCGCTGTAATAATACGCAACGTCCAATCCGAGTCAGTTCTTGTAATAAACACGTTTCCCAAACCAGACATTATCTGCTTTGTCGTCTCAGTGCTGATACCCACTTCTCTGTGATTACAGCGACCACTTTGAATTATACCGGAAGTGCCCCTTGTATTGCTTTGGATTGCTCTGGATTGCTTTGGATTGCGTGTCCACAGTTTGGGAAACTTCCTCAGATCGAGCAGTCTAACCTCACGGCAGGAGCTGCACAATGCAGAGTTCTTCGTGTACAGGAAAACTTGCCAAGTTGTGCCTACAAGGTCATTGTGTGCGAATATGAGAGAATCACGACACAAACGTTTTG
>JAWQFJ010011486.1:15000-62280 GCA_034096865.1 Theodoxus fluviatilis
TTCAGTTGGTTTTCTGATCTTTTCTGACAGTTTTGCTTTATCACTACACGTTTTTGGTACTGTCGCTTGCTGCTACAGTTTCTGGGCAAAGAACTAACACCCTGTCTTTAGTTGTGATCCAAATTACAGCGTCTATTTCACACGGCCACCGAGTGAGCAGACCTTTTACAAATTGCAGTACTTTGTCAGACCAAGCTGGTGTCGACCGGTACGAACATTTGCAACCGCTTATTAATTTCAGGCACAGTTTACCGAAGACACGTCCACAATAAATTCACTCACATTACCCAATGCCATTGCCTCATGTAAAAATCAAAGTCATTTCTTAGTACCTGACAGAATTCATCGTCGAGTTTCATATGTTCCCTCTGTCAACACAGACGTGGTATTTGAGCATTTCAAGAACAGAATTTTTCGCGTCCCGAGTTTTGCCTGGGTACTCGTGGTGAAAGTCACCACAGTATTTCACGAATGCGTTCCACTATTTGCTATGCATTTGTCTATCTTGTCACGGATGAATGGAAAGTATGTGCCGAGACTGTCTCTATAAACAAACTTGTTCAGTTCCGGGATCGAATGATAGACGCGACTCACTGGCGTCCAGTAACCTTGTTCCTCCTTCACTTCGCTAGTTCTATCGTCTTGTCCTTTGGAGCGAAGCAAGGACATAGAGTCCATGTGGTATCTACAGATTTGTCATAAGAAGTCACTGGACTGGGCAAGAGAAGCCATTGGCGAGATCCCTTGCGAAGCTCGTATGTTTACAAGACTTGATTTCCACGACGCAGGAATCGACCGAATGACCATAGAGACTGTGTTGGCCCCTTCACATACTTCCATGGGTAAGGAACATACTTGGACATATGCAGATCCAATTACAAACTTCCATAGGTAAGTAACACACTTTGATATGCACATAGCCACTCCCAATGATTCCAGGTTTCAGTTTCACGCTCCCAAATTCCTCTCTGTCGTCGTCAAAACAGAACCACAGAAAACTTGGCAGAAGACAATTGATGTCCAATGAATGCACAGTCGTGAAGAATTCGGTCTCGTCATCCACCGAGCTTGGGTGTTTTCACGACAGAACTCGGGCTCCTCGCCCAATCACGCCAACACAGAAAGCGAGGATTGGGAGTGTGAGTGTTTTTTTACGGTGCTACGACAATAGTCAGGCAGCTTCGTGTTTGAACTTCCAGACTTGTCAAAACATCGCTCTGTGACAACTTCTAGCACACGACATGGTTCGATGTCAACAGAGCGGTGTGGATTCAGAAATCCATACTATCTCCTCACCAGTCCGTAGGGAAAGCTCTCACAGAGTCTCCACAGCGAGTAGCACGCCTGTCCGAGTGAGTGTCAGCCTGTCTACCTGCCTGCCTGCCTGCCTGTCTGTCTCAGTGTCTGCTCAACCGACACCCTCGACTACTAAGCAGCCGCGGGCGATACAAGACTGCGTAGAGTGAACAGGAACGAGGGGGAAAGGGTTGGGGGAGTGGTCAGGGCGAGGAAGGGAAGCAGTGAAGAGGGAAGGAAAATGAAATGGGAGAGGGGGCATATGTGGAAGCATGGTGTTTAGGAGCAGAGGAAGGGAGGGGGGAGGGGGGGGAGGGAGGGAGAGAGAGAGAGAGAGAGAGAGAGAGAGAGAGAGAGAGAGAGAGAGAGAGAGAGAGAGAGAGAGAGAGAGAGAGAGGGAGGGAGGGAGGGAGAACTAGATAGTGTGTCTATGCGTGTATGTGTGAGTGTATATGTTGAACGTATGTGCGTGTGTATGCTTGTGTGTGTGTGTGTGTGTATGTGTGTGTATGTGTATATGTGTGTGTATGTGTGTGTGTGTGTGTGTGTGTGAATATACGCGTGTGCGTGTGATTGTTTGTTTGAATGTGGATAGTGGATGAGATTAAATTTGAAGGAAGGGCATGGCGGAATGGTGTTAGAACTAGTGGTAGTGCCAGTAATGGTGGTGGCGGTAGCGATTATAAAAGCGGGGTTGGGTATACTCAGAGAAGAAGAAATTATGATAGAAAGGGACAAGGAGGATGTCGAAAGGAAAATTGAGAAAGTGCGGAGATTTCTCCCCTTGAGTTGTCGAGCTAGAGACTACATAGACGCGGAATCAGTTGATACGAAGGGGGGGGGAGAAAGAGAGAGAGAGAGAGAGAGAGAGAGAGAGAGAGAGAGAGAGAGAGAGAGAGAGAGAGAGAGAGAGGAGGGACGGACTGACAGACGGACGGACGGAAGGACAGACAGGCAAACAGACAGTCAGACAGATACACACACACACACACACACACACACACACACACAGGCAGACAGGCAGGCAGGCAGACAGACAGGCAGACAGACAGACTGACACACACACACACACAGACAGGCAGGCAGACAGGCAGGCAGGCAGACAGACAGGCAGACAGACAGACAGACATGCAGACAGGCAGGCAGGCAGGCAGACAGGCAGGCAGAATATGAACCTATGGTTGCTTATGTTTTGGGAACGACGGGTGAAATCAAGATCGTGATATATCATACAGTCGTATGAACACAGGGGATGACATAAATGGGTACCCTGTACTTTGAAAAGTGTCAACCATTTTGTCTCATTGTGTTGGGTAGTGATGTGAAAATGTATATAAGTTTATCGGATTTTTTTAGCACCTCTACTCACGCCGACTTTTGATAACCCAATGACATGATTCTTTCTATTCTATGTCGTCCAGACCCTGGATTAATGTCTAGTGCCGTGCCTTGTGTGGATTTGATGTACTTCTGTCTCCAAGAGCTGATTTTAAAGACCTCAAAAATGTTTATGCAACGTTTGTCCTTCTGGAATAGAGAGAAAAAAAGCACACCTCAGGTGGGTTTTGAATAAGCAATGACCTGTTGGGTTTTTTGTTTTAGGTGTTTATAGTCGTAATAGCCGGAATATGCATATGTTGTGAAAGTTCTGGAATGTGGTAGAATGTGGTGGTGGCTTCAAGCTCTTATGCAAGTCTTCTCGACCGTGTCGTTGCTTAGTTACGTGACGTAGTCAGGGTGAATTGTCTTTCAAAGTGTCACGTGACGTCATTCGAGCCGCTTCCAGATGGTCGAGAGGATTCTGAATGATGCGAGAAGGTTATAGAAGCCTGTAAAGTGTATATACAGTGGTGTGGGCGTGTGTGAGGAGGAATGCGACGAAGAGAAGAGTGAGAGCGCAGAAACAGCGATTTTGTCCACACACGGATCGAGCTCGAGAGTGGAAAGCGCTTGTGGAAATGCTGAATACTGATATTGTTCGCTGTGTAACGACCTGTACAAGAATAAAGTTTTCGAATACGACCGCCGGATTTTGTGGACCTCGACTTCCCCGAGCAAGCTAGGAGACCCCCTGTACAGACAAGACTATGAATGGAACAAGTCGCAACACGTACTTCAAGATGTTTTTCTCCTTTTACCTTGAAATTTGTCAATAAAACAAACTCCTAATTCCTTTGCCTCTTTATTGAAGCTCCGACCTTGTGCTTTGGCATATGAGACCTTCAACAATCGAACCAAACATGAAAAAAGGACATTGCTTGCAAGCATAAAGCATTCACCTTCCTTCAATAAACTTGAAGCACCACTGTTTAAGAAAAAAGGCAGAATACCTGTAAACCTGTTTTTGTAGGAGGGGATCCAAGGTTTGTGACGGCGGGGAGATAGTAGGAAGGAAGGACAGGAAGGATAGAAGGTAGGCAGGCAGGAGGAGAATTGGCTTGAAAGAGATGGAGGAGTGGGTGGCAGATACACACACGTACATACACACACGCGCACACACACACACATACACACACACATGCATGCAAGCGCGCGCACAGAACCAACCAGACAGACACCCACCCAGACAAATGTAGTTTTCAATGACATCGTATTCGAGAGATTAATTTGACTATTCATTGTAATTTACTGAGGGTTTGTGTTGATGATTAAATATGAATTTCACTCGACGACATGGGCCTCGACTTCATTATGGATTCTCTTAAATAGCGTGGCAAGAGAAAACTGATAAAATGCTAAGTTTAATTAAAAGAGCTCGCCACAACACATGATTATGGAAACGAACTAAAGACATTGACAGGTATATTCTTTGTCAAAACTAGTGTGGTCGTATTGGTGTAGAGGAAACATACATTATCTGAACAGAACAAAGCAACAAATTCCGACACCTTGAATGAAAGTCTCTTTAAACGCTTCAAAGAGGACAGTTTCACTGACACGCAGAATATGAAGACAGTAAAACTCAAAACGAATTTTTTTTAAACTCCAAAAACAAACAAAGCAGCCATAACTTTTTGACAATAAAACTCTTGCTACTGAGCAAGCATCGACGGCTAGGGCCGTCTCTCTCTCTCTCTCTCTCTCTCTCTCTCTCTCTCTCTCTCTCTCTCTCTCTCTCTCTCTCTCTCTCTCTCTCTCTCTTCTTTCTCTCTCTCTCTCTCTCTCTCTCTCTGGCTATATCAATATCATGTACTATATAGTTCCAGAACTTCACAACAATGATCCCGCATACGACGGAAACAGAAACAAAACGCGAGTGTTGCTTATCAGAAACCACCAAGTTGTGCTTTTTCTCTATTCCAGAGGACAAACGGCAACACAGGGCAGTATGGGAAAATGACAGGCCACCCCAGGACGTGCGCTACGCCTCGCTAGTCGTCAATACTGCTCGTGGCGCCTCAAAGCTGGGGTGAGGAATACTCGTCATCAGCGTTATTTATCATTGCCTTCGACGGGTGGGGTGGAAAACAATATGGCGGGGGAACGAGGGTGGGTAAAGTCATAAAGGAAGTGCTTTGCATGCGTGGGGGGAAGGAAAGAAAGAAAAGCGGCGTTTTGGTAAATATCGCCAGCGCTGTTTCAGCGCTTCCACGGTCTATTTGACAAGGGCTCCTCGCCAAGCGCTACCCCGCACTTAGGGCAGCGATGCATGGCCCACCCATTGTCGGGAGGTTCGGGAGCTGATTAGCTCCACCTGACAGAAGTGGCGGGAAGGCAATCGCCAGAACCAACAATGACCTTGGGAAAGGATCATTGAAGACATTATTGCAACGTCGGCGTGTGGAAACTCGCATACACAGGAATGAAAGAACTGACGAAATAATGAATAAATAAATAAACGGACGGACACAGGAACGAATGATTGAAATAAAAGAAGACGCACGAACGAATGAATGAACGAAAAGTTTTCTTTCACTGGCGTGTTGGGGGAAGCAGTCTATGCAAATCAAGACTCGGTCAGTAAATCAGCACCTGTCCATCAAACCGTGCGGAGTAGTACAGATCTTCTCTTTGGGTGTGGCGAATGCGTGTCTGATTCTCTGTAGTGCCCTGTTTGCGCAGATCAGGTTTTGTAAATACACTTCACCAGCATACTTCCAACAAACCCACTCTTTGTGGGAAGTTACGCGAGCCAGACAGCACCCCACGCACAGCCCTTCATTGGACACCAGAAGGCAGACGCAAGAGGGGCAGACCAAAGAACACCTGGCGCCGAGCAGTGGAGGAGGAGCTCAAGACCATGGAGGAATCCTGGAGCGTCATTCAAACGATGGCCCCAAATCGACAGGAGTGGCGGTCCTTTGTTGCTGCCCTACATGCTGTGAGCCGGCATTGCGGGCATAACTCAACTAACTCGTGGGAAGTTGTAGATTTATCACAAACTATTAACTGCTGTACAGGATGTAGATATGGCTAAGACACTAGAAATTAAATAACATTTTACATTGTAGAATGCGATCAATCAGTTTGAATTCCCTTCAAGTTTAAACAATTATCACATGATGACCTTACGAAACATCATCAGGTAGACTTTAGTTAAGAAACAACCGGCTTTGTTGGTGGTAACTGTGCAAAGAATGATAACATAAAATTAATTTAGTATTTTCACAATCTGGATTTTTTAAATTACAGCTTCAGCATTGTTTTCTAATGTAAAGTGATATATTGTCCAATAAAAGCAAATCGCAAAAGAAGGTTGCACCCAATGGAAATATTGAACTGAGTGACAACAAAATCTGCCCGAATCACATGAAGGACATTTTAATATATATTAATGGATAAAATGCAGTACAGGAAAACAGGAAATCAACCAGTAAGTCAGAGACAGGAGAGAGTAGCGAAGACAAGCCGAGAAGTTGACTACAAAGACAAAACTGTCTTGGGAGTCAATATTCCTTGTCACGAAGAGTCCACTCTTTCCGTGCTGTTCTCCCCTGTGCACGCCAGTAGTGGGATGGCCTGTGGATGACACGTGGGGAGAGACCAGCAGACCGTTCAGTTCTGCAGGGAGAGCAGCCACAAAGACCCATTCTACACCCTGTTGTATCCCCTCCGCAAATCGACTCCGCTGCTTTCCAGGCGTGGGCCGCCATGGGTAGTCAGAATCTCAGACACGGAACTGTATTTGCCTGCAGTTCGCACGGTGCATTGAAGAACTCTCAGGCGCATTAACTCCCTCGTTTACATTAATTCAGTTAGGGGCTATATAATTTAGTACAGGGAAGTTTTTGGCCGTTCGACTCGGGGTGCAGTGGAGTATTCCAAGTCCCAGATTTCAGCACAGCGACTAAACAGGCATGCTGTTTTCTAAATGACACCTCTAAAATGGAGATATTTACCCTTTGTTTGATCTTGCTTGATCTTCATTCCAACACACGGATAATTTCTTTTTCAAAAGTAGAATTTTTGTTCTGAAAGGAAGGGTCCCAGAGGGTACTTCAATGTAAAAATTGCCATTGTGAGTACTTTGAGTTTGTGTTCTCCACGAACATTTCAATGACCAAACTTCTTGTAGGAATCTTGAAACACAGGAGAATTATTTTCGCCAGTGAGTCAAGTAAAACGTAAAGAAGTGTGAATTGCATGAGCTCGAGATTTTTCTCATTTCACTGTCACAAAGATACTAGAAGGGGGGGGGGGGGGCGGAGGGGGGGTGGGGTGGGGAACTGGGTCAACAATTCTAAGATTATTTTGTAGATGCAAATCCCCGATAGATAGGACGTTATGTTACCAAACATCACACGTCCAAAAGGCACATACGATGTATCTGTTATTCCAATGCACACAGCATCCGCAGCAAAGAAAACAGTCAAATGAGAGAGAACTGTCCTGTAGACTCCAAATTCTCGCTGAAAATGTAATGAATGCGTGCTGGCACACGTGTTGGTAACAAAACTAGGACAAGAAGAGGAAAAGAGTTTTGCCTGAGGTGGGATGACTTACACTGTTACAGTGTCAAGGAACACACTGCTTTGTTGACCCTACTCCTTCCACGATTAATCCTGACTACTCCACCTTCTCCCAATCCAGTCGAACCCCCTTCCCATCTCAGCACCTCTCATCTTTCCACAAATGAGATGTTGATTTTAATCTGCCAAAAGACTTCGCAATAGTCCATGCAGAACCTGTTTTTCCCAGGTAAAACTGCGTTTGTGTGCAAGAACCGTAACTCCCAAATAAAACGGTCGCTCCCGTCACAAAATGCAGTGCTCACAGCTGTAGCGCGCTGTTGTTGACCGCGGACGTCATTCCAATGAACACGCAATCATGATAGGAGGAATCATAACTTATTCTTCAATGGTTTAACCTCAACTGCCTCTATTGAAATTTCCCATATTCCACCAGAAGAGACATCAAAGATATGTACGGGAGCAATCAAAATCATATGGAAGTTTACTTGCTTTTTGCACGCGTGTGATGTGCGACTTAACGAGACTCAAAAGTTTTGCACGAATTTTTTTTATACGAACTAACCTCAAATCCGATTATGATCGAGTTTGCGAGTCGGTTTACTATCAGGAGCTCGTCAGTCTAGGTCAGAGATTCAGTTAAAGGTTGCACGCTGTTGACTGTCTTCCAAATACCTCTGTGTATTATTAATGGCCCGCCTGCTGCATAATGTACAACAAGCGGAGTGCAACCTGCCGTGCAAGTTTTGCACAGGCCTGAGTTTCGTTGGCCACTTGGAGTGCACCGCACTACACTGATCAATATCACCCTGACTGGGAAAATATAGGTCAAGTTCGGGGGTGGGTGGGGAGAGAGAGAGAGAGAGAGAGAGAGAGAGAGAGAGAGAGAGAGAGAGAGAATGAGAGAGAGAATGAGAGAGTATGAGGGAAAGAGAGACAGAGACACAGAGAGAGACAGAGACAGAGAGACAGAGACAGAGACAGAGAGAGAGAGAGAGACAGAGACAGACAGAAAGAAACAGAGAACAAAACAGAGACAGAGAGAGACAGAGACAGAAAGATATAGAGACAGACAGAGACAGAAAGAGATACAGAGAGAGACAGAGAGAAAGAGATGAGAGAGCGAGAGAGAGAGAGAGATATTGTTTAAATGAATAACTCATATGGGCAATAAAATGTGTGCGTGTGTGGGTATGAGTGTGTGTGTGTGTGTTTTTACGTGTGAGTGTGTGTGTGTGTGTGTGTGTGTGTGTGTGTGTGTGTGTGTGTGTGTGCGTGTTTCTGCATGTGCGCGCGCTAATGAAAAGGGAGATATATAGATAGATAGAGTGAAAGAGAGAGAGAGAGAGAGAGAGAGAGAGAGAGAGAGAGAGAGAGAGAGAGAGAGAGAGAGAGAGAGAGAGAATGCTGATTCCGTTACACAAGAAGAAAAGCCTTTCCAAGCTCGTAGACAAAGTCATATTTCAATTACACACTCACCAAGGAATTACTTTCATTTAGAAAATTTGAGGACAGTAAAAAAGTAAGCGGACAACACTTCTGCTTATCCCGGCATTTATAAATAATAACAAGAAGGGCAAAGCCCATACGACTCACATGCTTGACCTTGACCTTTATATGACCTTGACCTTCAGGTGACCTTCAAGGTCAAGGTCAAACAACTAAACCTACCAATGACATCATACACAAAGAAATGCTTTACACATTTTTCCTTCCAAAATACATGTGACCTTGACCCAAGGTCAAGGTCATCAAAGGTCATGCAACACAAAGCTGTTAATTCAAGACATAGGAAGCACAATGGTGCTTATTGGCACTTTCTACCATGAGATATAGTCACTTTTAGTGGTTCACTACCCCATTTTGGTCACATTTCATAAGGGTCAAAGTGACCTTGACCTTGATGATATGTGACCAAATGTGTCTCATGATGAAAGTATAACATGTGCCCCACATAATTATTAAGTTTGAAACAGTTATCTTCCATAGTTCAGGGTCAAGGTCACTTCAAAATATGTATACAATCCAACTTTGAAGAGCTCCTGTGACCTTGACCTTGAAGCAAGGTCAACCAAACTGGTATCAAAAGATATGGCTTGCTTTGACCTATATACCACTTGTAGCTAAGGTTGCCATTCTCAATAACGTGGGAGAAAATTGGGAAAATGTGAAAAATGGCTGTTTTTTAGACCACATTTATGGCTCCTGTGACCTTGACCTTGAAGCAAGGTCAAGTCACTATGTATGTTTTTTGAGGCCTTGTCATCATACACCATCATGCCACATTTGGTGTTGATAGACTTAATAGTCTCCGAGAAAAATCCAACGTTTAAGTTTTTTACGGACGGACGCCCGCCCGGACGGACGGACGCCCGCCCGGACGGACGGACGACACGGCTCAGTACATAGACTCACTTTTGCTTCGCATGTGAGTCAAAAACTGGGTTACCAAATGAGACATGTGTCGATCATTTTTACATGGGAAATGTTCATATCGTCTGTAAGTTATGCCAAAATGAGCAACAAAGACACCCCAGGGTAGAGCTGAAGAAGAATTCTATGGACATCAAAGTAAATCCAATGCCAAGAGCGATGGGAAATCGGAAGCTCGTGCATGAGATGTGACGGACTGTGACAAAGCCATCGAATGCTGATGTCAAAGAAGCTCGTCCACATATACCCATTCCGGTGATACATCACTTTAGCATTGTATGTTTATCACTCTCGAATCTATGGCGTTGCTTCGCGAACGAAGATGAGTCGATGCTGCTGTCCGCATCCACAGCAGACACGTTGGTGGCTGTAGAGGCCGATGCGGGACCGGCAAGCCCGACCACAGCGGCCGCAGGGGAAGATCCGGCCAGGGTCTAGCATGACGCCCTCTCGGTTTTTTCTCCTCTGGCGCTTCTCCTTCAGTGTGTCTCTGCGGGAGCTCTCCAACACTGTCTTGGCTTTATTGATGGTGTGGCGCCAGGCATCTCTGTCAGCAGCGACGGAGGTCCACTGTCGGGGATAGATGTTGCAGGAGATGAGGGCTTTCTTGAGAGAGTCTTTGTACCAATCGACCAATGGAAAGCTCACCAAATAGTGCTACTTTGGGCAGGCGGTGGTTTTCCATTCTGGAAACATGGCTTGCCCAGCGCAGCTGAGATCTCAAAAGCATGGTCTCTGTGCTGGTGAGTTGAGACCGTTACAAAACTTCCACATTTGTGATGTAGTCGCTCCAGTGTATCTCCAGGATCGTACGAATACAGCGTTGGTGGAAGCGTTCCAAGAGCCTCAGGTGTCGGTGGTACAGGACCCAGGATTCTGAGCCATACAGGAGTGTGGTAAGGATAACGGCTCTCTATACACTAATTTAGTGTCCTTTCTGAGGTGTTTGTTGCTCCACACTCTCTTATACAACCTGCCAAAGGCTCTGCTAGCCTTGGCTAGTCTGCTGTCCACTTCTTTGTCTATCTTGGCATCTGCCGTGATGGTGCAGCCCAGGTATGTGAATTGGCTGACAGAGCGTAGTTCGGTCTCCCCAGTGTAGATGTGAAGAGGGTGAGACGCTTCTCGGGGGGGCAGGTTGGTGGAGGACCTCCGTCTTCTTTAGGCTGACTTCCAGTCCGAAGAGCTGGGCAGTATGTTTATCCCTCTCGGATAATGTGTATTGAAATACGTCTATTGGATACATGGAGATGAACTGTAGTCAGGACATTGAGGCGTTTACCCCTGCTCTGCATAAGTAAAAATGTTCGACATGCATACGTCACCTTTACACAAAAGTTGATAGCAACTATTGCAGCTTTGATGGTTTAACCGCTTCAGAGCACTAACAAATGACGTACTTTTCAATTCCAAATGTTTTACCCTCGGTTCGTTCGTTAATTAATCGGCAAAATAACTCAACAAGTTCGAAACGGATTATGATGCAATTTGGTACAAGGTCAGGGCCCGTATTCACAACGGCGATTTATCTTTTTAACACTCGATTTATCCCCTAGCCCCGCGTTATCTTGATCGGTTAGATAAGGTACGCTCGTCAAAGGATCCTAGGTTGCGCTTTGCTATATATACTGGTTTCCAGCCAAGGGAGAGCGGAACAGGCAGTTGGAATCGTCTGAGTTTAGAGATAAATCGGGGTTAAGATAAATCGCCGTTGTGAATACGGGCCCAGGGCTACACCCACGGAACAATCCATAAAATTTGGGAAATTATCTGTTATCTCGTTTTGAAATTACAACAAAACATTTATCGCTCATCACAAAGTTGATGACGCCAAATTATTGGTGACGTCGGGGTATGCATTTCTCACTCAATTTCTCCAGCAGACTCTGAAATGAAGTAAACTATACACGTCATGGACGAGAAATTGTAGCTTCCTTGGGGGAGGTTTGCGCTCTCAGAGTACTCTTGTTCTTGGAAGCTTTCTGAAAGCGAGATGAAATAGTCGTTTATCTGACGTGAAAAGCCACACCATCCCCTGACGTACAGGCAGTGAAGTAGAAGATGTGGTGCGAGGATTGTGTCCCTGATCTTACAGAAAAGAACGTTGACACTGTTGGTCCTTCTGTACACACAACTCCTGCAGCAGCACTTATTGCAGCCATTCGTCAGACCTACAGCCATTACCCCGAGTTTTTCCAGACAGCGTTGATCCGCCACTAAGGCCAGGGGCGATCTACAGAGGAAACTGTCTTTGGAGCCAGATAAGCCCTGGCTCTCCTCTACTGCAGGATAAAACACGGCCGTAATTTATGGAGCCCCCCCCCCCCCCGAAGGCCTTTCTCGGCAAGGTAACAGGGTTCAGGAAGCATGTAGGTGGTGGACATCGTAGATCTATCATAATGTCGTATTTCCCTCTCTTGACCATGTGGTGTGGTTTGCATCCTGCATTCAGTACAAGAGCAGTCAGCTGGATTGACCCGTTTCCAAGCATGGCCGACAGCTGTACGTTGCCATTTACTCTCCGTGAATGGCGGACCTAATCGCGTAAGTCTCATAGCAGTTTTGCGTGATCCTACGTAACTGGGTATTGCACGCTCTTTGATTATTGATTGAGGTCAACCACATCTCTGAACGACGGAGGTAGTTACTAGGGGCAACACACTTTTCCGTTCAGTTAGTATCGAGTGCTATGTGTTATTGATATGGCCTGCACAGATCTCTGATTGATGACAGCTACCCGACACCGCGGATGGAGTCAGGCACCAGACACACTGGTCCGACCTAGCGCACGCTCACTTACCTGTCCCGAAGCTGGCGACACAGCTGAAGCCAAGCGTCCAAAACGCGGCCCGATGATGAGGGGGAATGGTGTTGTCTCTTTGGGTCGTCAGTCCTCCCCGGACCGCTAGGCTGCGCTTCATGCATGGTCAGAGCGAAATAGTCTCCCTAAATTTTCAAAGATTGGCTCTCCGGACATGCAGGTGGACGCACGGACGAGAAGTCGAATGAGAGGATGTCTGATGACTGGAAGTCCTAATAATGTAGTCTACACGTATTTTTCCACGCCTCACTTTGCTCGGGTCTTTGGTCCAACGGTAGGATCTTACCCGTTTGCAGAAGTTGCAAGCTGAAAGATTTCGCCAAAAGTTTTGCACGCTATTTGTTCAACACAGATATATTTCGCACTACTCTCTGGTCCGGCGGCAATATCCCACTCGTTCGTGGAGTATGTGTGCAAACAAAATGCTTAGGTCTGCTCTGCGACTTTTTTCTCCTCGCTTTATCCACAGCGGAACTGCCCAGAGACAGGAGAATGAAGTTTCTCAATGCTGCTTTGGTCGGGCAGACAAGCGCCTACTTTGCTCCCTACACATGCACGACCTGTTACGACAGGAACACGAGCGGATGTAGCTGCTCTTATCGCAGAAGCTTTTCACTGGGAAATGATGTAAACAAACGTCTTTATCTGAGGCTCATCACTTCAAAACGGTGTAAAGAAAACCTTGCTGCCAAGCTAAAATCCGTAGTCCAAAAGGGAGATATGACCGCTCGATGGCCGTAGTTATGATTACACACACATCGCTGTCAAGTCTACTACGTTATGTGCAACTGGGGCTGAATCTTATAATCACTTGTTGCAACGATTTGAATAAATCCAGGGACATACATGTCTTGCGTAAGTGCGGTTGTTTGTTATTCATAGGAACAGCAGAGTCCTCCATTGCAACATTAATTACGGTACGTGTCTTTTAATCACGGTTAGGGTTTATTGTCCCTATCAGCTCCACACACAAAAGTAATGGAGGAAGGATTATTTTCTTAAGCTAGTCTTCACCGTGGACTGAAGTCAGCCCAAACTCAAAAATGGGAAACATATTTTTGAGAGAAGAAGCAAAAAGTGCAGACTAAATCCATCACATGCTCCTAGAGGTGTGATCCACGATCCGACACAATACGCCATGAATCAGCCATCTTCTTATTAAAAAGGGAGAAACCCAAGGATCAGCGTGAAGAACGAACTAGTTGGCACTGACTTGTCGGTCGGACGCACTTATATTTCATCGGCAAGACCAAAATCTGTCTGATCCAAGTGAGCACCGAGGAACAAACGCTGGAAGGATTCTTCAGAGCGCACAAGGAAAGGTCGATACCTGAATACAGTTGGTGAAAATGACGAAAAGTTTGATCCACTGTAAAATCGCATCTTTCACGAGAAAGTTTCTTGGCACTCGATCTGATGATGCAGGTGTCCAAGCAGGAAAGGCACTCCTGGAAGAGAACTGCCACTGTAAGTGGACGTGAGTTCTCAGTGGTCAGTATTGGCCTGACAAGGAAATTTACTGCACCGAGGCTCCCGCCATCATATAACCTGACTCATAAAGGATTTGTCGATGAATTATAGCAGGTAGGGCACACAACTCATTCGCTGATAAGACTTCAAAATGAACGAGCACAGCGCAGTTTTCGTGATGACGCAGGAAAATACCCTCGTTGACTTCCCATATCCTGCTGTGCATGTTCGGATGGTGTTGCTTGTAAACCCATCTGTGACACGCTGTCGTGTCGTGTAGGACAGAGTCAGTCAAATTCTGAAGAGGCCGACGCTTTCGTTACATCCAGTCCAACTGAAGAGGTCGTCGGGATGATGTCCATCTTAGAGTCTCAGGACATGAGCTCGGAGAACTGGTGCCTTCTTCCCTATGGTCTTGCCTGCAAAATGCTCTTCCAGAGTCGCTCTGACATTATCTTTCGGTGTCTCATCAACAATATAGGAATCATTCTTCAGAGCTCTGACAAGACTTCCCATGCCGTCTTCTGAGTTTCTGGATATTGTTTCTAAAAATATTCCTATACAGAAATACAAACTCAGATGAAGGAAATAACCGTGATGAGATGACTGTTTGGAAAAGGAGTTTACAATCCAGTTGTCAGGTATTCAGTCTCCTTCTCTCTAGTCCCGATACTTCCCCACTGAACCTAAGCACAAATACAACTCAAGGGCAAATCAAATCTAAGATGTGGAATATTTAAAGTAAATTTACCACAAAGCCCATTGCAAATAATGTATATTTCCAGTTCCGGACACCTGAGAAGCCGCATTGTTGACTCCGAGGAGAAAAACCTAATCCAATGCATTTCAACATCGATGAAATGATCCCTCTAATCTTGTGTTTGCCACATCTTTGTGGTATATGCTTCCCTCCACTCAGAAAAAGTTGTCGAAGGCCATCGTAGAGTGAGATCCACCGTCGAAGTCTCTACCTTAGTGAATCTTTTCAGCCACCAAGATCTTGCTTCATAGTCAGCTTTGTCGTCCTCTGTGCGGGACTTTTCGGTGCGGACGTTTTTTGTGTAGTGGATTGGAACGAAAGACATGCTTGTTCCATTTCCCTGTATCCAAGGATTCTTCGGCACCAGCTCCTCCATTGTAGACATTGACTCGACAGAGGAATCCTTCTTGTCTGAAGCTAAAGATTCGCCACGGCCTCCGCTCTCCCACGAAGTGTCAGCTCGGACTCTCTCGGTGCTGTGGTCTGCACATTCACAGTTATCGCAACGACACCGCAATGAAGGCAATCATTGCTTCAGAGGAGCCGCACCGCCCCAACATGGAACCTCAATGATCGCGCGTCATGGTGCGCTACTCTCTGGCGGAGTTAACCAGAAAGACACACGCATAACAGCAGGAGAGCAAACAGAGGAGGGACCGCACAGGGATGGAATCAATGCCTTTGACCATCAGAGAACCAAATTTCTGCATTGACCATCCCAGCTGTGAGGAGAAGCAGGTGTCACCAAACAGCTCCACCAAACACACACGTCATCAGATACAACCCAAAGTTCAGGTTTGATTCTGTAGGTCCAGAGAACCTGGGAAAACTGCTCTTCCCACAACACGAGAGGGGGGTTGGGGGTGGGGGTGGGAGGTGGGGTGGGAGGGACGAGCAAAAGGTTCTTTGAGCCAAGTGTTTGATCTGTCTTGTAATGAGTGATGGAGTTTCTGGTATTACGCAACTCGCATGGTATAATAATGGCTCTGTGTGAACAGCATCAGATGCTCAATCGCGAAAGTCAGGTCAGTATGCCTGCGTTAGCCACGAGATAGTGTACAAATAACAGAACCAGCGGCGAAGTAGAAACAGCCCTGTGGGTATTCACGTATGGATCTTACATTGCTTACATCATGACTGGTTCTCGAGATCAAGGGTGAAATGGCAGCTTTCACAGCATCCCGTTCATAAAGAAACAGGATGTTTGTAGTACGCCACTGGAAATACCACTGTATCACTTTTGCATCAGTTTATCTCTTAAAAGAAAATAAAGTTCACCTTGACGGCAGGCGGAATGAGGAGTCCTGGGGAGATATAAAAACAATTTTGGTGATCTCTTTTTAGAAACTGGAGTGTTGGAGTTTACAAGCTAGTTTGAAATGGGATAATATCTGCATGAATCTCTTTCGGGAAGGCAGAGATAAACAGAGTAAAGAGAAAACCCCATTTGTTGAAGAGGACGAGGAAAGTTATGGTGAGTACTAGCTAAAACAGTTTTCACAGTCTCCCGTCCATTAACAGAAATGAGCACGACATTCATAACTGGAGATGCATTTGAACAATAATTCTAACGGTCTCTTATTTGTTAACATCTTTATTTTAAAAAAAGTAATGGGACAGCCCGTGACAGAAAAAGTTCTTCTAAACGAACATAGAGAAAGAAGCAGAGAAGTGATAATGTCTACCCCACTCGAGCCAAACCCGTCGAGGATCATCTGGACTTGGAGACTCGCGTCTGACAGAGCAAACCCCTTTAGCACTCATGGGGCAAGGGCGAGATAGACACCCTGCGCCAGCACATACCCCGGTCGCCAGGCTACCCCGTCTCGCTGTCTTGGCGTTGTATTGGGCACGAGGAGCTGGGTGCTGGTGCAGAGCGGGCGTGTCTTCACCGTAGGGCCCTCACAGAAATACACTCCTGCTGAACGATACACTGGACAGCTTGAGATGAGTTGACTTCACTGAAGATGAGTAAGAAATGTATACAGCAGCTCTACGTTTGATAAGGATGCGAATGAGATAAGCCAGATGCAACGTTACCGCGAAATATGAAGCGATTTAATGCAACGGATGTACAGCATATATTTAATATTTCCATGCAACATGGCGCAAAATAGGGAGAAACATTTCTTTAATTTTTCTGTCAAATAAACGGTGAACAATGTTCGAACTTTTCCTAATAATGTGCTCACAAGTCGTGTACGAAGCAATTTCGCTCTTACAGACAATCAATACCTCTTCCAGAGATCTTCTGGCGTGATTCAATCCTCATTTAACCATTCATTCCACTTGAACGAGAGGCGATGTAATGCATTCACAGAGAATATGGCTAAATTTCATTCCGAGCACTGGATCAGGAAACTTCAGCATTGAATAGGAAAGTTTATGTAAAACAAAAGTGCATCGTGTGTACATGAAGGTGGCTGAACACTGGGCGGTAAGAAAAGGAAAAGCGTATGGAACTAAAACCGGTTTACCCTTCTTCACCGAATCAAATGGATCCTGTCGCAGTGAAGAGGAAAGTGAAGAAGAAGTTAGTCATCTTCTTTTCTTCCAATCGGTTTGCGGCAGTTCCCAGGTGACCTCAGTGTGTTAAGGAAGGTAACTCTGACTTTCTTCCGCCATCAGGTGAACGAGGTGCAAAAGCGAATGTTGTGCATCGAGCTGCAGTGTAAAACGATCTTTTATCCGGTAACAAATAAGTGTCGTCTGCCATTGCACTTCAGCTACAAAAGTTTATCCAACTTCAAATTGTGAAGTAAGATTGTTTTTCCATTGTACGTTTTTTTAAACGCCCACTGAAGTCAGTCAGCCAAACACAAAAAGCGACGCAAAGCACATTGCTAATGGGTTTGTATAGATGTTACGCAGTAATGATGTTTTAAACCGTTCGCAAATCTGATCGGGTAAAAACAGTCGTATTTCATCAGATTAGTTCGATCAGGTCCGATCCATGTTCCCTGTGAACGAAAAATCAATCTTCGTACAACCTAACCAGCCACCGTCGCATGTAAACGACCAGACTAGATCACAAGCGCAGTAATGCGACTCTCTGGTATCCATAGCAACCGATTGCTGCACAGTGGGCTTCGTTCTTGGGAGCTAGTGTTCAGGCACGGCTATCGATCTGTCCCAGGACAGGGCCGCGTTGCGGAGCTACCTAGCCCAGCAAGGTTTGGCTAGTCTCGGTCCAAGGCAAGAAACTAGGCCAAAAGCAACGTCCCACGAGATCTCGTAGTCGGAAGTGGAGAAAGCAAGATGGCGGCCAGAATGCGAGAAACCTTGAAAAAGATCATTTTTATGGAAATGACAGGCGACAGCGACGTTATTGCAGCTGCTTTCCTGTCAAACGAAGGTTTTGTAGTCAGTAGATATCTTGAGCAATGGGAGAACATAGCTGAAGTAGGGTGTTTAGGTAGGTTACCTACCCAAATGGTACAACAACACACACGACGACACGTGCATCGACTCATGAAATGAGTGGACTCCTCCACTTTCAGATTTGGCAGACATTTTTTACTGACTCGGCCCGATCTGTGATCTAAACACCAGTTTTAAAGACATAACAAGCACTCACCAGTCTGCAACTGCTGCCAACTGGCAGTTGGGACGGTTACATTAAAATGTATCATCTAGAACGTCGCACCGCCGCCATTTTTTCTAGTTGTTCTCGCTAGGCGGAGCACCTCTCAGAGCTGCTTGCGAAGTCTCGCCTAGGCCTCGTTTTCCTCGGAGCGAGAGCGTTGAGAATGCTTGGTTTTCTTGCTTTTTTTGGCAAATCTTGGCAAATCTTGGTAAATCATGCCGTTTGCAACGCGCCTCAGACTTCACGCTTTTCAAATGAGAACGGAGTGAACGAAATCCCATTGTTCAGCTAGCTGTTCACTCGTGCCCGACATAATTTAAGTGTTGCTTTAGTGTTGCTGCGACATTCGAACAACCCATGAACCGCTTTCCATGTTTTTCTGTCCACTACAACGACCGCGTCTCCTTTGAGTGAAAACATGACTACAACTGCAAAGATCTTATTCACGGCTTGTGTCGAGTTCGCTCTACCAAGTCTTCAAGCCCCAAAATATATGTTCTGTATTATGTATTACACGCGCACAATGCATCATCAGTCATGTCTTCGGTTGTGATGATTGTTGGGTACAGATAATACGAATATGCTAGTCAAATGCTTTCCATTCCTCTTCGGTGTAAACAAAATGCTCCACTGGCCGAAGTCAATGCATATCAAATAGTGTGACATTGCTAAAGTACTCAGTCTTGCGACTTGTTTTCTTCGTAAAGTCCACAGTTTGGGTTCAATTTTACGCGTCGCCTGCAGTCCAAGTATTACAGTAAGTTCGTAAAGTCCTGTCGATTCGGGGGTTTTGCTAGCTTGCGCTGGGAAATTGAAGTCCACAAAATCCGGTGGTCGTTAAAAAAAGTAAAACCTTCATTCTCGCACTGGTCGATTCACTGCGACAAAATCAGTAATCAGCATTACCATAAACGCACTCCACTGTCGGACTCGATCCAGTGAGGACACAAAATCGATGTTATCCGTGCTTTTACGTGTGTCTTCTGTCACGCTTTCACTTATCTCTTCACTCTCGAAACTGGATCTTTAAGAAAGGAGAAATTTTCACATTCACCTACTTTCTCGCACTCCGATCTTTTCTGTTTTGCACTCTCTTACACGCCCGCACTCGCGCCTTGTATACATTTTGGATACATCTAGAACCTTCCCTCATCAGCCAGTATATATTCATTCCATTTTGAAAGCCGCGCGAAGTGGCATCAAGCGGCACATCTAAAGGTAATTCACCCTAACTACGTCACGTAACCAGGCAACAGACCTATCCAAGGGGCCTCGTCAAAGATGGAAACCACCATGACATTCTAGCACATTCCAGCACCTTCACAACAGTTCGTTTGTCATAATATGATCACCAGCGGACTGTAGGTGCGTGTATTTGAGTTCGGAGAGCCAGCTTAACAATCAGGTAAGACTTGAACGAATAGACTTTCCTGGCAGAACAAGACTATGATGCCACAGGATTCAGGTCGGTACGCCACTGCTAATTAGGCGTACAGGAACAGCCAACGCCCATTGTTGGCTCAATCAATACACTCCGAGACAGTGCCGTCAGCATGCTCCGTGGGCGTGGAGCCAGCGTCTTTGACTTGGCGTTTGAATCCATGTTATGAGTATTGCCGTGGCCTGTTTCATTTCTAACTCCGCAGCAATGGAACCATTCTAGTAGCCAGAATGCGATGGAACTCAACTCGGATACGTGATGTCCTGATCATGTACGCGATCAGTGTGGCCGGTACTGAGATAGTGGTCATAACAATAATTAAAGTATTATGGTCAAGGATAACGCAATCTGTGTGACCGGAATTTGCATCACATAAACACAAACCGTGCCATCATTCCGTGCTCTTTAGTGTCATAGTTTGCAGATATTTTGCTTGCAGGGTTTATGGCAACTCCCTCTATCACCACGAGTGCTGTTCCACTCTTTTCATACTTTTCATTGCATCAGGTACAATGTTGGTGGTCAGCTGAGCACAAAACCTTTCATACTCGTTCATACTTTAGGACATGTAGGCCTATGGTTCATTGTCCTCATCACATGCACACAGGGGATCTGGCAATATCTCCGTGAAGTTTTCTTACGCATTGACTGACTGACTTGCTATAACATTGGGTTAAAGATGACTGTTCTACAAAAGCACCAGGAAGACTCGAAGTGGCTGACTATGTGAGCCATCAAGACAAGGTGAAAAGGCGCCAAACCAGGTGAAGATTCGGTCAGAGCACTCTCCAGCCAACGGCCTGACAGGTCTAATTAGTGTGGGAACTGCTGGGGCAAGGCAATCCCAGTCCCTCCCTCGAGAAATCTGACGCCAGTCTGCTTGGATGAAAAATACATGATCTCACACGTATATGTGGCAAGTAAACTCTTTCACTAACCAGGAAAGGCAGAACGCCTCTCTCACCCCCTGCCACCCCACCCGCTACCCCTCAATATTCCCCTCCCTACCCCTCCTTACCTCCCTTCCCTACCCCTCATTACCCCCCTCCCTACCCCTCAATACTTTGCCACACTTTGTAGATTCAGTCGTGCTGAACGGCAGCGCGGTTTTCGCTGAAACTTAACAGCAGCTATCCGTCACGATGCTTGCTATTGTTGGCTTTCCAAGGGAAAAGTGTTGTATAGTTTATTTTCCCTGTAAGTTTGACTCGTAGACGCAAAATACCTTTTTCTTTCTCACAAGTCACCCCCCACCCCCACCCCCACCCCCTCCTCCTTGTTTACTATCAGTCTTTTAAAAATCCACAAGTACGAGCTGCTTTCTAATTTCCAATTACACGATAAATTCCCATTCATGTATTCTTGTACTGTGAAGCAGACAAGCTGAAGGAAGGAGACGAGGCAAGGAGACAAATTGAGTCCTTGAAAGGGACTTTCTTGCTTTCTAACAACCTAGATAAACTGTGTTTGTGTTTGAAGCACTTAAAAACCCTAACTTAACTTTGCAAGTATCAACTTAACATTAGCCAACGACAACCAAACACGACGGCTTACACGTTCATTATTGCATTCAGAAAGAGTAAGATAAATTATTGTAACGTTAATTTCCCCTGAAGATGATATGACAAATACAGAACGACTGTCTAATGACACGAGAATTATTCGCGGAAAATCATCATGAGTAACTGTGATTTTGATTGACAGCTGTAAAATATGAGTACGCTACCGATTTTTCTTCCCATTGCAAAAGCACAGATAAAGCTAAGTATTCCGTAGAGCTTTCACTCGACGATGGGAAACGTTCAAAGTTAGCCTTTGATGACTTGCACCTGATATCTTGCAGCATGTCTCATGTACCATTTGATGCATGCTTATAACTGATCAGTAACATCGTCTGGCATTCCAAGATTGTAGGTATGCAAGCTAATGGTTTACTCATCGTTCACGTGATCTCGAATAGCTATAACGAAAGTCGGTTTTTGAGAAGTTGGTCTTGAGTTCTGAAACAGTGAAAGGTGACTGAAAGGGCATTGACGAATACGAGGTCAACACATCCTATGCTGAACATTTCAGACGTCCATTCCAAAGAATATCTGAGAAAATACCAATACAGAAACAGTGAAAGCCACTCTGTCGCAATATTGCGCAAGGGGAGTGAAAAGGAAAGAATAAAGAATCCTAAATTGTTCAATTGTCTTTGACTGGTACGTTAAGGACGGACGCTAGGCGTTATTTTTAGTAACTTGGGTCAGAGGGCACGGCCAGTTACTACCCGCCTGGAAGGTGGGAGGGTGTGTTCACCATGAACAGGGGGGTGGATCGAATGTTCTTTTCCTAAGGTCACGGAATGAGGCCGTGGACTTTGTCCTCGCACGTGTCTGTTCGCGTGCTATGACCTCGTGATTGGAGGTTACGAGTGATTTCATTGGCTAATGAGATCGGGGACGCTGGCCGTTAAGCGTTTTGGCGCCTTCAAGAATCACTTCACGGCTTGCTGTTTGAGCGAGCGGGTGCGTCGTAAGCGTGTTCCGCTTTAGGCACGTATTGGAGGCATGCCGCCTCATGCGTGAGCTAACACCTAGTCGCTGGGGGCACTACCGCGAGGGTGACGACCATCGTGTTCAAGAATCTGCATGAGGTATGTGGGTTGGGTTGTAAATTAATTGGAATTAATTGGGAGAGGGGGAATCGCCATGATGTTGAACCGTTGAATGGGAGTTGGGCGGGAAAACTTATCTCTTGTTTCGCCATCGAGTTGCTCTGTGAAAAGTATGGGAAAAAGGGATTGCGCCACTCAATATTAACGGGGAAGGGTAAAACAAATGGGGTTCTCTAAATAACGCCACGTGGGGCGTGTTTTTTCGTCATTCTCGATTCTGGGCCATGCCGCGGAATGAATGATGAGTGCGAGTAGGCCGACTGTGGTTACCGTGTGTGACACATGCCTTTATTCTCTTCCAGATTCTTTGATTCCAGATTCCTTGTTCTTTGACTAGTTCAGTCATTGCTTGGAGGGCCTGAGGGGCTAGTTCTTTGTCAGTAATTCCATGATTATCACGTCTAAGGGAGTGATAGGAATTGGGGAGGACCAGTAGTGGTTACTATCCTTCTATCGTATCTGTATTGTCTTCTGGGAAGCAAATGAGTACAAGATACTGGGTGTTGGACGTATGAACTTTGTGTCGCTGAGCATAAGTTATTGTGTCAGGACTCAAGATGTAAAATTAATAGATGCTACGGAGCAGTCTATGATTCTCTAGTGTGCCCTGTAAGAGAATTTGTCCTCACCTATACGCGTAGACTGACGCGCGTACACGCTGGGCGTGTGGATTGCGGGAGGCTCGCGCCTATGACCGCTGAGTAGAGGTCAGGAATGTCAGGAGGGGTCAAGGTCGATTGATAGACGCTCTGCCTGTAGTACATTGCCTCGCTTTCTTTTGTAACGCACCGTGTTGTGCGAATAGTGTGACTCGCCAGAGTAGTCACGGGTCTAGTGAGTAAAGCTTTTGTCTAGGGTTGGGGTAGGCAGGTCATCCCTGGGCCGAGTCGCCGCCGCCATCGCCTGACATCTGCTGTTCGTCTGCTGGGGAAATCCTCGAGTCGCTGGAGTGACTCGACCTACTGGGGACCGCCTGCTGGAGGAACCCGGGTGCCTGGGGCCACCTACTGATGAGGGAGGGAGTGAGAGGACTGTTCTCACTCGGATTACCAGAGATGCTACTGAGACCAGGAGGCCTGGGGTCGGAACCTCATGCGCTCCCACCACTGAGGATGCAGAGGGTTGGCTGAATCGGATTTATGTGTGTGTCTTCTTGTGCGAAGAGAGACGACTTTGGTAAGCATTGGCTTTTCTATAAATCTTTACCCGTCGAGGTCGACAGCTGAACTCATGATGAACTGTGATCCTAGTGTTGCTGAAGTGCTTATCAGTAAGTGGTAGTCAAACCAATCGGGACGGTTAATAGAGACGCTATCCATGGAAGCCTGAGCAGAAGGTCTATCGAAAGACGCTATCCCCCTACCTTGCTGCAAGACGGTGCGATTGGAGTTTTTGAACCACTGCATGTTGAACTAATTCTTGCCTAGAGAATTGAGTTGTACTGATCATCATTTCACCCTTCTTTCTGCCGTTATCGTGTTAACGGAGGGAGGACGCCTTTTTCAGTCACTGTAAGAGTGAACTCATTCACAAGCAGGGCAGCTCGCTGCCGTTGTATGCTAATTATGGCTCGGAGCCCAGGTCAACCTCAGCGGCTGCTGTGATTGGCCGAGCCCGAGCCGCTTCCTAGAAGCCGGTAAAACCCCGCCCACTGGGGCGAGTGAGTGTTTACGTTTGGGCACGTGTGAGATTCCGGAGTGTGTTATTGTTTTTGGGGTGGCCACTTTTGGAGTGGGCTTTTCTTTTAATTGTTATTATTGATTAAACTTATTATTGAAACTGAATTTACTCCTCAGTTGTCTATTTTTGTTGTTGTTTCTCCCCTTTTTATACTGTTTATGGTTGCAGACACATGGGGACTGGGTTTTGTATGAAAACCTTGTGGATAGTAGTATATGATAGTCAGTATTGAAAGATTATTTGTATACACACCAACCAACACGTCACACACTCCAAGTCTTTGCCGGATTAGAGCGTCGTGTTAACGGTTCCGTTTTTTGGGATCGGGAATCATAACTCTTTACATGTCATTTTTGCATCCGCTAAACTTCAACTTTAATCGAAGTAGCCACTATTCCACACATCTCAAAGGTGAAACGGTAAGGACTTAAAAATGAATAAATGGTTGGATGGACGGACGGACGGACGCACAAACAAACAGACACAAAATAGACAGAAAGACGGACGGACAGATAGATAAATTTCGGTTGACTAGCCGCAAAATGGAACAGGTCATAGCACACCCGATTCGTGGGTAGTTTTGTACATGTAGACTCCTGCACTATACATCATTACAGAAAATGTCATCTTAAAATCTCTCACTGAAATGTCCATACGCTTTTCTTCTTTCTTTCTTTCTTTCTTTCTTTCTTTCTTTCTTTCTTTCTTTCTGCCAACAGCGACGACGCCAAATACTTATCGTTCAAAGCATGTACAGAATGAGTCGACAGACGGAAGACAGTGAGGTTCACCTACCAGCCAGGCTCTCCTTCGCCGATTCCCTGCCCTGGCTGTGGGATGGGAGGCAGAGATGATCCTGTCACCTGAGCTTCGGCGCCCTTCTCAGTGACGCTGTCAGATGACAAGAACACGCTCTGTCCCTGGTTGTCGGTGGCGTCCCGCTCCTCCTCGTCCATGGGGTAGCGCTGCTGTAGCAGGAGCATCGTGGCGGTTCCTTGGCTACTTGTGCAGAATGCTGCTCAGGGAAGCCACTCAGAGGACCAGTCCTTGAAAAGATTGAAAGGTAGTGAAAATATAATCGGCACAACAGTGCTCCTGTTGAGGATTCTGGTTTCTGCTGCGAATCGGTTGCGTAATTTAATAACTAACTCTTGAATTTCTGTTTTTTAGGTCTGGATTCTTTGTTAGAGCTTAGGAAAAAACACATTTACAGTGTCTTTAAGAGAAAAAAGGAAATAGACTAATACATTTTAACCGTCAAATCATTGAGTCCATGGTTTTCTTATTCTCCAGTGTGTCAAAACTGGTCAATTTCTACCATGTCTGGAAAATCCTTGTAGAACAGGAAAGAAGTTCCGGTTATCTTGCCACGAGCATCCACCCTCACTGGAAGGCGTCTCTGGTTGAATTTTCCCGTTTACCGAAGCTTCAGGCGCTGCTGCGTCACCATGGCAACACAACAGAGGGCTGAGGTGACGAGTCACGCTGCTATTGATTGGACGGCACGGAGGGAAGCAACCGATGCATCTCCAATGAAGTATCTGCTTCCGACCGACGCCGCGGCGTTGCCTCGGATCTCGAATTCAGATATGCTGGGCTGTCTTATCGAGAGTGATTGCACGTTACCTAGTTCGACCCAATCAAACGACAGTCTACCTTCTTCCAGCCGACTGACAAGCGGAGATACACATCTCATGATTTGGAAATGGCCACGGGGAGAATAGGGTTCGAGGTCTTTGATGGTCCCGTAATTACTCTTCTAGCCAGATGACTTGCAGCAGTCTGCAGGATGGAGAACACATCACTGCACTAGGAGTACATTATCTTGATGCCAGGACGGACCAGAATCAATTATTAAACGGATTTTGACACATATCGTGTGTATTTTTATTTATTTATGATTCAAAGTTTGGAAAGGGGCATGGTGAGGTCCCCATCCAATATTCGCATCTTTAACTGCAATGATGAGAGGTAACATGGACACTACATCATAGTGTCCATGGAGGTAACGAGTGTTTTGTGCCATGATCAAGACTGGATACCTGATGAATTTCACGTGCAACGGCCAAGCCAAATGTCAAATTCATGTTCGTAATGACCGTTTGATTCTTACCCAAAGCGTTGTTCAACAGATATTGAACATAATGATTAGATTTACTCAGCGAGGGAATACTTGAAATTTTCTATCAAATAATGATGATCTAACTTTCAGTTTTTACTTTCCGTCAGAAACATTTCGTGAGTACACCAAATCTACTGGCAGTGCTATGAACAAGATCACTCGAACAAAGGGTCCGATCCTTCGTGTTGCTCATTTTGAGCGATCTCAAAAGACTTTCTTGAGTAACCAACAATCATCCTTCTCCCGAGAGACAAGGGTTGTGTGTCTTTACTTCCCACATGAAGAGTCCCGGCCAAGCATTCTCGATGTTGAATGATTCTTTAAAATACTGAATTAATGAGAGAGAAAAATCCTCTGTGTACCAGCTTGATTAAGGGCACATGTAGAAGTTCCACAGGTTGTTGCATAAAACTACAACGGATTTTGGTAAAGGGGACTAGAGACATAGGATTGATGGATGGATCGACTTTTACGGGCCGTCAACTTATGTAGGCTATTTAAGGCCAATAATCACAACAACAGCATGAACATATTTGTTCAGAATAAGAGCAAGTCAAGTCACGATTAACCAAGTTAATCGCCTGTTACGAAACGCATAGGGGGACACGGTGGGTCGATTCTAACCCCCAACCCACATGGGGTCTGGAGACACATTTTCTTCTTTTATTCAGTCTGATAAGATGGAATGGGAGAGTACATTTAGTGGTGGAGGTGCCTGGAAATGGCTAAAAGCAAATCTTTGCACTTACTTCGAATTAATGAGGTAAAAGACATCAACGAAGCAAATATACATACCCTGTTGTTCAAGATGGATGTTTCCTTCATCAATATACATCTCCGTAACGACATCCATGCACCCCATTATTGTTCTACTACTCCGTCTTACAGCCGCCATCACCGAAGACTGTTTAGCATCCGTGTCGTGGTGCTGTAAGGTACCGGCCCAGACCTTGAAAGCCCAGCAGCCAGGGGTTCCAGCTGATAATAATAATAGTTTATTCATCTCACATACCTTCCCTTGACAGGCAAGCTCATGGCGTTTACAATCCAAAGAATCAAGACTCATACAACCACTCAACACCACATTCCTACAAAAACTCACACACTACACACATAAACAAAAAACAAAAACTAAGATCCAATCGAACAAATAGAACAAACTATACCATATTAACAGCACTTACAGGCCAGGTCAAGTAAGGCGAAGCAGCTCAGCGGGAAAGGAGGATCGGAAGAGGTGGGTCTTTAGAGCACTTTTGAACTGAGGCAGAGTGTCAGAAAGACGGACTGAGAAAGGGAGACTATTCCAGGTTACAGGTCCAATATAGGAGAAGGCACGCTGTCCTTGAGTTTTCCTATTACGGAGGGGACCTTAAGCATTCTAGAGTGAGCAGCTGAGCGTAGAGATCTGGAGGGCATGTAGACTAAGCATTTCTGTAAGAGCGTGTGGTGCGGTGTTGTCGATGGCCTTGAAGCACAAAGTAGCAAGTTTATAATCTATCCTCTGAGAGATGGGGAGCCAGTGAAGTGTATGTAGGAGTGATGAGACATGGGTACGCTTGGGACATCGAAAAACTAGCCTCGCAGCACAATTCTGAACTTTCTGAAGGGAACATAGTGCGGCTCCTGCCGTATATTGCACTCAAAGGCAAATCAAATGTATCATATCTCCCTCATTTCCAGTGACAATCCGTCTCCCACATTCCATAATCATTCTCAACGCAGAGATCTTTGATGGTGATGGCAATACAGCCGGGCACTGCAACCCACATCCTACGAATTTCGCCACCGCGTTTGGCGTGGCTATCCTTCTCCGTGAAGTCCATACTGGAGAACCTGATTAATTTGTTCTGCGGAGTAAGACAGCCGGAACGCTGCAAGGGGAGAAGCGCAGGCCTTATCTCCGGAACACGCAAGTGCCATCCATCATGCACGAGGCGCCTCTACCCCACGGAGGAAGTCTCCGTTGATCTGCAGGCCACAAACTCCGCCGCAGCCCGAGCTGGTTTTCACCTGCTGCAGGTTCTTAGAACGGAGATGCAGGCTGGTGAGTGCAGGTCAGGGAAATCTGTGCAGCTGGCCTCTGCCGCATCTTTGAGGAAAGGAGGACATGTCATAAATCCCGTAAGATAAGCTTGCAGCAGGGTGGTTGGGCTGGTAGTGATGGCAGCAGCATTTATCGTGAAAGTAAAATGAAGGGACATGGCTGTTACAGAGGTAGTTATGGAGTAGTGGCAAGTAGTAGACGGCAGTCGGGAACAACTTGAACAAATTAATTGAATTTTCAAAACTGGTTTTCGAAGGCACCGAAATCTATCTGTCTCTGTCTCCCCCCCCCCCCCCCTCCCAACTCCCTCCCCCTCCCCAATCTCTCCCTCCCTCCATTCTCTCCTCCTCCTCCCCCCCTCACCCCATCTCTCTGTCTGTCTGTCTGTCTGTCTGTCTCTCTCTCTCTCTCTCTCTCTCTCTCTCTCTCTCTCTCTCTATCTCTCTCTCTCTCTCTCTCTCTCTTTCCCTCTTTTTCTGTCTGTGCCTGTCTGTCTGTGCCTGTTTGTCTGTGCCTGTCTGTCTGTGCCTGTATGTCTGTGCCTGTCTGTCTGCCTGCCTTTCTCTCTCTTTCTCTCTGTTACGTTCACTTGATCTGAGAACCAATGTCGCGTGCACGTGGTCTGTGACTTAGGGTCCGTCCCAGCTTGCGCCAGGAAAGTAGAAGCAGGACAGGCGTGTGTTTTCTACAGAATGTTTATTCCCGGACTGGTCATCGCTTCTAGCAATCACTCGTGCACCCACAGCGGTCACTCGTGTTGCTCAGGCTGCGCCTCAATACGACACCTACAGCCTCTCAAGCGCTTTCAGCTTCCAGTAACCCGTGTTGGACATGTACATACGAATATATATGTGCTGTGCTTTGGGTCCGAGGCTATTTCCCAGCGACCCCCGTTCTGCCACGGCAGCATACTCGAGGGCCAATCGGTGGTCAGACGCCTACTGCGCAGGGAAGCAAGGGGGAGCTTCAAATTGCCTCAAAGGAGCAGAGATCGCCTCCACCCCCCCCCCCCCTCTTACAGACAAAGGAGGTGTTGACTCACCCTGACCCCCTGACCCTCTGCGCGCTGACCAGGCAGAGATCGACTCCACCCCCTCCCCCCTCTTACAGACAAAGGAGCAGAGACCCCCTCTAACAGACAAAGGAGGGCAAATCCCCCTCGGACCTTCCGCATGGCACTTTTTTTGCATTACCCTCACATCCGCAAGCATGTCAAGCACTTCACATTCCTTCGCAACATCTCTCTCAATGAGCTTCAGGGCACCTCTATGCAACTCTAATTAAAACGACAAAAGGTTTGTCGTTAGCTTGAAACGTTTACTAGGCACTCTTGGACTCTCCAGCCTCCTCTGCTCCGGCTCAGAAGTTCACAGATTCTACAAGCAATCTTACCACAGCTCAGTCAGCAAAGACAATCAAAATGCAGTTTCTGAATTATGTGTCAAACACACCCGAACAACCATCTAGCTGGCAACAGAACAGTGAACATGACGATAATGACATTCATACGTAGGAGTCATCATGACAGAAAGAGGTAGATTTCTAGGCTACCATTTAAAGAAAAAATACTACGGTAGAAAATTCAACCTGAGTGTGCAAAAACAAAAGGAGAGCTAGACAGGCGGACTAGCCACCGTCAGCGGCACTGTCTAACATCGGTCACACAACACTTCCAAGCGGGTTAAAAATTGAGCCATCTCATAATTATAGTTATCATCTCTTCGTGATCCATCCTGAGAGCGCGCCTACGCTGAGTATACAGTGGAAGCTACTTCAAGTCCCATCTTTGGAATATTCAAAATCAAGGTTGCTTCAACCGGAATTGGCGTGTAAACAAAGTTGATGGAAAAGTGTATCAAAATGAAAATTGGACTTGGAGATCTCGTGGGACCACCAAATAAGCGGGGGATTTTAGCGGAACAGCACCTTTGCGGCTACACCTTGAAGCAGCACTAGCAGCAGTTGAAAACGCACCTGCTTCGTTGAGGAATAAACGTTGGGTATTGTTAGCAACTTTGGTCAGTTTGAGATAAATACGCTTAAAACAGAATGCCAGTTCTACTTGGCAAATGTAGAAATCAAGAGTTTAAAAAGAAAATAAGAAAAGACGAGGTAATCTTAGAAACGTGTATAATTTCATTGAAATCGTTTACACGCTGACAGATTTTACTTACAGAATCAGCGAAAATCTCTACGGTGTGTTGGTGTGCCAACACCATGACGCAAAATCCACTTGCTCTTAATACACCGCCAATAATATAAGCCTCCCTGGCAAACACAAAGCGTCCACCACCCACTTTAGTTTAAGACAGAAACGAGTTACAAGAAGTGAGTACCAGCGTGGGGGTAAATACACATACGGGGTTATGATCTCGAAAGCGGAATCTCCCTCTCCCCCTCCCCACCGCACCATCTCCCTCTCCCCCACCCCACCCCCCGCATCCCTTCCCACCATCTCCCTCTCCCCCACCCCCATCCCCTTCCACCATCTCCCTCTCCCTACCCCCCATCCCCTCCCACCATCTCCCTCTCCCCCACCCCACCCCCCGCATCCCTTCCCACCATCTCCCTCTCCCCTACCCCCATCCCCTTCCACCATCTCCCTCTCCCTACCCCCCATCCCCTCCCACCATCTCCCTCTCCCCCACCGCATATCCTCCCACTATCTGCCTCTCCCCCACCACATCCCCTTCCACCTGCTCCCTCTATACGACCTCCTCCCACCATCTTCCTCTTCCCCAAGGCACCACTTCCAGCATCTCCGTCTCCCCCACCCCATCCCCTCCCACCATCTTCGTCTCCCCCTCCCCATCCCCTCCCACCATCTTCCTCTCCTCCACTTAAACCCTCCCACCATCTCCCTCTCCCCCTCGCCCCACCCTCTCCCATCATCTCCCTCTCCCCCACCCCCTCCCACCATCTCCCTCTCCCCCACCTCTTTCCCTCTCACTATCTCCCTCTCCCCCACCTACCCATGCGATCATAGGACGAAGGCCGACTGAAACTTGCGAGGACCTAGTAAAAGCTTGAGGGAGAAAATAAATACGAAATTGTGTCACGTCATTCTTCGAAGTCACACATGCCAAAGCTTCCCTTTTAGAGTTCCGTCCCTTGCCGCCTGAAACTTGCGAGGACCTAAAACGTCACTTCAAAGTAAAATTTGGTCACGAAAAATACCCTACGACCCCTTCCCGACCATCCTCTAGGCCGATGCCAAAAAGCAAAGCGATCGGCGAAATGGGCTCGGAGGAGTTGTTGCACAAAGTTTTACCTTTTGCGTATTCATATATAGACTAGCGGGTACCCGTGCTACGCACGGGAAGAGAGAGAGAGAGAGAGAGAGAGAGAGAGAGAGAGAGAGAGAGAGAGAGAGAGAGAGAGAGAGAGCAGAGAGAGAGAAGAGTTTAAACAAGAAGGGCAAAGCCCATACGACTCACATGCTTGACCTTGACCTTTATATGACCTTGACCTTCAGGTGACCTTCAAGGTCAAGGTCAAACAACTAAACCTACCAATGACATCATACACTAAGAAATGCTTTACACATTTTTCCTACCAAAATACATGTGACCTTGACCCAAGGTCAAGGTCATCCAAGGTCATGCAACACAAAGCTGTTAATTCAAGACATAGGAAGCACAATGGTGCTTATTGGCACTTTCTACCATGAGATATGGTCACTTTTAGTGGTTCACTACCCCAGTTTGGTCACATTTCATAAGGGTCAAAGTGACCTTGACCTTGATGATATGTGACCAAATGTGTCTCATGATGAAAGTATAACATGTGCCCCACATAATTATTAAGTTTGAAACAGTTATCTTCCATAGTTCAGGGTCAAGGTCACTTCAAAATATGTATACAATCCAACTTTGAAGAGCTCCTGTGACCTTGACCTTGAAGCAAGGTCAACCAAACTGGTATCAAAAGATAGGGATTACTTTGCCCTATATACCATATATAGGTCAGGTATCCAATCTCAAAAACCTCAGAGAAAATGGAGAAAATGTGAAAAATGACTGTTTTTTAGACAACATTTATGGCCCCTGCGACCTTCACCTTGAAGCAAGGACAAGTCACTATGTATGTTTTTGAGGACTTGTCATCATACACCATCATGCCACATTTGGTATTGATAGACTTAATAGTCTCTAAGAAAAATCCAACGTTAAAGTTTTCGGACGCCCGGACCGGACGCCCGGACGCCCGGACGCCCTGACGGACGAAACGGGTGAGTACATAGACTCACTTTTGCTTCACATGTGAGTCAAAAATCAAACATCACAATCTGTGGTTGCAAAGCACGGCTAGTTTAATCTCCCTCTCCCCCACCCCATCCCCTCCCATCATCTCCCTCTCCCCCCCCCCCCCCCCCCCCCCCCCCCATCCCCTCCCAACATCTCCCTCTTCCCCACAGCACCCCCTCCCAACATCTCCCTCTCCCTCTCCCTCCCCCCCCATCCTCTCCATCACCCTCTCCCCCACCCCGTACCCGTGCTACGCACGCGGAGAGAGAGAGAGAGAGAGAGAGAGAGAGAGAGAGAGAGAGAGAGAGAGAGAGAGAGAGAGAGAGAGAGAGAGAAGAGAGAGAGAGAAGAGAGTTTAAAAAATCAAACATCACAATCTGTGGTTGCAAAGCACGGCTAGTTTAATCTCCCTCTCCCCCACCCCATCCCCTCCCACCATCTCCCTCTCCCCCACCCCCACCCCATCCCCTCCCACCATCTCCCTCTCCCCCACCCACCCCCCTCCCACCATATCCTCTCCCCCCCCCCCATCCCCTCCCACCATCTCCCTCTCCCCCACCCCACCCTACCACCATCTCCCTCTCCCACCCACCCCATCCCCTCCCACCATCTCCCTCTCCCCCACCCCATCCCCTCTCACCATCTCCGTCTCCCCCACCCCATCCCCTCCCACCATCTCCGATTCCCCCACCCCATCCCCTCCCACCATCTCCCTCTCCCCCCCCCCCACCCTCCCCTCCCACCATCTCCCTGTCCCCCACCCCATCCCCTCCCACTATCTGCCTCTCCCCAACCCCACCCCCTCCCCCTATCTGCCTCTCCCCCATCCCATCCCCTCCCACTATCTCCCTCCCCCCCCCCCATCCCCTCCCACCATCTCCCTCTCCCCAACCCCACCCCCTCCCACTATCTGCCTCTCCCCCACCCCATCCCCTCCCACCATCTCCCTCTCCCCAACCTCATCCCACCATCTCGCTCTCCCCCATGCCACCACTTCCACCATCTCCCTCTTTCCCCTCCCACCCCCTCCCACCATCTCCCTCTTCCCCACCCCATTCCCTCCCATCATCTCCCTCTCCCCCACCCCACCCTCTCCCACCATCTTCCTCTCCCATGCCACTTCCCTTCCCACCATCTCCCTCTCCCCCACCCCACCCCCTCGCACCATCTCCCTCTCCCCCACCCCATCCCCTCCACCATCTCCGTCTCCCCTCACCCCATCCCCTCCCACCATCTCCCTCTTCCCCACCCCGTCCGCTCCCCCCATCTCCCTCAAACCCCCCCCCCCATCCCCTCCCACCATCTCCCTCTCCCCCACCCCATCCCCTCCCACCATATCTTTCTCCCCCTCCCCGTCCCCTCCCACCATCTCCCTCCCCCCCTCCCCCATCCCCTCCCACCATCTCTTTCTCCCCCCCCCCCCCGTCCCTCCCACCTCCTCCCTTCTCCCCCCCCATCCCCTCCCACCATCTCTTTCTCCCCCACCCCGTCCCCTCCCACCATCTCTCTCTTCCCCCCTCCCCCCCATTCGGCGAAACGGGCTCGGAGGAGTTCTTGCATTTACCTTTTTGCGTATTAATAAAATGGCAAGATTTGCAAATGACAAACTCACCACATGGTCGCAGTGATGTGGTGTGGTAACCTGGATGTAACACGGCGTTCACAGTCCCGACTGAAACTTGCGAGGACCTAGTAAAAGCTTGAGGGAGAAAAAAATTCCGAAATTGCGTCACGTCATTCTTCGACGTCACACATGCCAAAGCTTCCCTTTTAGAGTTCCGTCCCTTGCCGCCTGAAACTTGCGATTACCTAAAACGTCACTTCAAAGTCAAATTTGGTCACGAAAAATACCCTACGACCCCTTCCCGACCGTCCTCTAGGCTGATGCCAAAAAGCAAAGCGATCGGCGAAACGGTCTCGGAGGAGTTGTTGCACAAAGTTTTACCTTTTGCGTATTAATATATAGATGTGATCCAGCAAAAGGTACATAGAAACATATTTGAAGATTTTGAATTTGTATAAGGAAAACCTACAAAACTACATATTTAAATGAGGGCATGATAATGAGAACTAGGATAATTAAAATAGAAGTAATCGGAGATTGTAGTCAAATACCCACTTTTGAGTCGTTGTCAGAAAATCGCTGTTGAAGTTGACAGAGTCATTGCGGGTACAAAGTCGTGAGCAATGGGGGCCAAATGCGTTTTGCATCGTTAGTTTGCAAAAAAAAATTGAAAGTGAGTGAGGACCACAAGCAGAGAAAGGCCTGACGATAATTATATCCGAATGACGTCATTGGCCCCATCTGGCAAGACACGGGAGAAATAGTGGCAGTCATTCCACACGAAAAAGGTAAGCACTTTTCTGAAACCGAATTTAATCGCTTCTTATGCATTCGTTATCTTCAGAACTCTCGGATATGAAAGAACAAGAAGGGCAAAGCCCATACGACTCACATGATTGACCTTGACCTTTACATGACCTTGATCTTCAGGTGCCCCTCAAGGTCAAGGTCAAACAACTAAACCTACCAACGACATCATACACTAAGAAATGCTTTACATATTTTTCCTACCAAAATACATGTGACCTTGACCCAAAGTCAAGGTCATCCAAGGTCATGCAACACAAAGCTGTTACTTCAAGACATGGGAAGCACAGTGGTGCTTATTGGCACTTTCTACCATGAGATATAGTCACTTTTAGTGGTTCACTACCCCATTTTGATCACATTTCATAAGGGTCAAAGTGACCTTGACCTTGATGATGTGTGACCAAATGTGTCTCATGATGAAAGTATAACATGTGTACTACAATGTTATGAAGTTTGGAACAGTTATCTTTCATAGTTCAGGGGTAAGGTCGCTTCAAAATATGTATACAATCCAACTTTGAAGAGCTCCTGTGACCTTGTCCTTGAAGCAAGGTCAACCAAACTGGGATCAAAAGATAGGGATTACAGTGCCCTATATACCATATATAGGTCAGGTATCCAATCTCAAAAACGTCAGAGAAAATTGAGAAAATATGAAAAATGGCTGTTTTTTATACAACATTTATGGCCCCTGCGACCTTGACCTTGAAGCAAGGACAAGTCACTATGTATGTTTTTTGAGGCCTTGTCATCATACGCCATCATGCCACATTTGGTATTGATAGACTTAATAGTCTCCGAGAAAAATCCAACGTTAAAGTTTTCGGACGCCCGGACGCCCGGACGCCCGGACGGACGAAACGGGTGGGTACATAGACTCACTTTTGCTTCGCATGTGAGTCAAAAATAGTCTTTGAAGTTAGAAATAGCTCAAATTCAATGCAGGCAAAACCCATGATAAACACCTTACTTGCGTTTTCTGGCCTTTCACTCCTGCAAAGTTACGTACCTTTTGCTGAAGCAGGTCCCAAAAGTGAAACACACACACACGCGCGCGCGCACGCACGCACGCACGCACGCACACAATGATACACGATGTGTATGTATCCTGTCAACTGCATGGCTGCAAACTGAGCAGTCAGTTCCTTCAATAATGCAGCCAGTGTAGCAAAGGGAAGCCCTAGACCCAGGGTCATGTCATGGAAGACTCACTGCGTCTGCTGGGCGTCTCCGTGCGACACACGCAGCAGATCTTCCACCACGCCCGGCTACTGGAGAGGTCAGGCCTGTATTGAACTTCTGGAACACGAGCAGGGTTTGCTGTAAGGTCATATCCGTGTGGCGTGATGAAGGGCCATACAATGTGTTAAGCTTCTGTTCATCTACGGATGGAACTTTCAGCAACACAGCAAAGCAAAGAAAAGAAAAGAAAAGCAAAGAAAAGAAAAGAAAAGCAAAGCAAAGTAAAGAAAAGCAAAGAAAAGCAAAGAAAAGAAAACAAAAGAAAACAAAACAAAAGCAAAGCAAAGCAAAGAAAAGCTAAGAAAAGCAAAGAAAAGCAAAGAAAAGAAAAGCAAAGAAAAGAAAAGAAAAGAAAAGTAAAGAAAAGCAAAGAAAAGCAAAGAAAAGCAAAGAAAAGAAAACAAAAAAAGAAAAGCAAAGAAAAGCAAAGAAAAGATAAGAAAAGCAAAGCAAAGCAAAGCAAAGCAAGGAAAGGAAAAGCAAAGCAAAGCAAAGCAAAGCAAAAAAAGAAGAAAAAAGAAAAGCAAAGAAAATAAAAGAAAAGCAAAGAAAAGAAAAGACAAGAAGGACAAAGCCCATACGACTCACATGCTTGACCTTGACCTTTATATGACCTTGACCTTCAGGTGACCTTCAAGGTCAAGGTCAAACAACTGAACCTACCAATGACATCATACACTAAGAAATGCTTTACACATTTTTTTTACCAAAATACATGTGACCTTGACCCAAGGTCATCCAAGGTCATGCAACACAAAGCTGTTAATTCACGACATAGGAAGCACAATGGTGCTTATTGGCACTTTCTACCATGAGATATGGTCACGTTTAGTGGTTCACTACCCCATTTTGGTCACATTTCATAAGGGTCAAAGTGACCTTGACCTTGATGATATGTGACCAAATGTGTCTAATGATGCAAATATAACATATGCCTCACATAATGATTAAGTTTGAAACAGTTATCTTCCATAGTTCAGGGTCAAGGTCACTTCAAAATATGTATACAATCCAACTTTGAAGAGCTCCTGTGACCATGACCTTGAAGCAAGGTCAACCAAACTAGTATCAAAAGTGCCCTATATACCATATATAGGTCAGGTATCCAATCTCAAAAACTTCAGAGAAAATTGAGAAAATGTGAAAAATGGCTGTTTTTTATACAACATTTATGGCCCCTGCGACCTTGACCTTGAAGCAAGGACAAGTCACTGTGTATGATTTTTGAGGACTTGTCATCATACACCATCATGCCACATTTGGTATTGATAGACTTAATAGTCTCTGAAAAAAATCCAACGTTAAAGTTTTCGGACGCCCGGATGCCTGGACGCCCGGACGCCCGGACGGACGAAAAGGGTGACTACATAGACTCACTTTTGCTTCGCATGTGAGTCAAAAATTATATGTACAAATAATTTCGCGTTATGCTTTCTCACTCTCTCCCATCCCCCTCACCCCTTTGTTATCAAACACTCTTCTCACCTCGTAGATTCCAAGCTCCCGTGCACTACACTCTACCACTCCATTTCCTTTCATTCTTATGCTCTTGCACACACACACTCACACACAATGCAACCACACCGGACGTCTTCATCTCCTTATACACTCAATGCCCTTGCACCCACCCACCCACCCACTCCACCCGGTACCTCTCGACACCTAATACTCAAGCTCACTGGAGACTAGTAGTACTCGGTGCGCACAACAGTTTAAGTCACGGATGGACATGGGCACAAATAAGTTCCTCAATCTTAAAGTTCGTGCTTTTAGTGAAATGAATTGAACACCTGATTTGGCTCGAATATAGTTCTCATGTAGTGGGTGGGGTTGAGTCTGCCAGAATTGAGAGTATCTTCGCTGAGACAGCCTCCGCGCCAAAGTTTGTCAATCTGAGGAAGTGGCTTTCCTACTATCTTGGCTGCACATTTGATGATTCTGTTGATCCGTTTCTTTTTCTTGGCAGTCAAATTTCCAACGATGCACGCCAAGCAGTAAGTAATGGTGGACTGTACAATAAGACATGCAGAATGGTTCAAGGATGCTCTTCTCCACTCGGAAGTATTTAATTTTCCTAAGGAAATAGTCTTTGATTTGCTTTCATCTGAACTCTAAACATATTTTCTGTCCATTTTAAGTAATTGTCAAGTGTAACTCAAAGATACCTATATAATGACACCACTTCGATTCTATCACCCTTGATGGTTAGGGGGGCTGGGGTCGTTGAAAACAACCAAGACCAAAGGTTTCCAAATAAGTTTATTTGCATGATCATTAATCATGTGCTGTTAGCACCTGCAGAAGCCTGGTCATGCACAAATAAGACTGTGCTTGGAGGTTGCCTGAACAGTCAACCCAAGAAACTGCAAGACTGGCAAGATCATCTAACAGGTCAGAAAATGTGGTGCTTGTTGGCCGCCGCCAAGTCGGCGACGTTCACCCCTGCGCCACGATGAGGCCAGCACCACGAATAGCAGGGGAAGCTAACAATGGCCGAAATGCATCTTTTGATGTCCAACTTTGCACGTCTATTAGAATTTGTTTTTCAAATTCTGTCCTGTGGGAGACAACCTACAACAAGATGGTGGTTCTATCCGACTTATTTCTTAGTTTTTTGGATTCGACATTCCATCATCTCTCATCTAATGTGCAAATTTACATCTTCTGTCATTCCTCTTTTAATGTGCAAATTAATGTCATTTGTCAGCAATATCCATATGTAAATTGTGATGCAGAATTTAGCGCTTTCATAGTCCTGAATAACTGCCTCCTAGAAAATATTTCATTCCAGGATGTTTTGCAGTTGTGTCCGCATTAGATAATCCCTAAAAGAGTCATTCTTTTATTACCAAACTTGCACAGGTTGGGTCTGCATTAGGTAACCACACCAAAAAATTCATTCTTTCATTACCAAACTTACACAGGTTGGGTCTGCATTGGGTCTGCATTAGGTAACCACACACAAACAAATAATTCTTTCATTACCAAGCTTGCATAGGTTGACACCAAAAGAGCTGGAATGTGAATTCACAATTTTTAACAATTTAGCCAAGACACCCCTAACAAGTGCCATGGGTTCTTTAGAGTGCAACCAAAATGTTAGTCACACTGAGCATGCTCTACGTGGTCACTACTGAACCATGAGTGACCAAGTAAGATGCTGGGTACCAACACACACCACATGTGGCATACTGCCTGGGACTTCCACATTCTCTACCATTAGTCTGTAGGCAAGTTCAGGAAGCCGCGACACACCGATAGCTATATGACGGCAGCCTCTAGGACACTGAAATAGGGAAAAGAACAGCTCCCCTTTGCCCCATCAAGCAATCCCATTCCACACATGTTCTGGAAGACTTTATGAAATTGCCTTTATGAAATATTAAAAGAACTTAAAAAGTACCATGCTAAGAGATTTTCTAGGCTCTTCAACACTGCCTTAATTTAAGATATGTCGGAAGAACTTCCAAGTCTTTAAAAGCTTGCTCCAAGGACTGAATGTGATGCAAAAGAAATCATCATCAGAAAGATTACCATGAAAGCTGCAGTACTCAAGAAAAGCTTACTGTGTGAATGCCTCCGGAATCAATGTCAGATGGTGACAAGTCAGTCAGTGATGAACTCCCAAGGTACAAGTCGCCACATCTGCCACTGAATGCCAGTCGACCCGTCTCGAACTGAATGCCAGAGCCATCTTGCCACCTTGAACTTCTTTGCACTTGATCCCAGATACAGTGTTGTGTTGGACCAATCATCGTCCACCAAGAATCACAGCCATTTACTTGCACACTGCTGGAATTAAACACCACAAAAGCTAGGCCTCCCACCCCCTCCCCACAAGGCAACCAATAAAAAAGCAACTCGTAGAAGTTACCACCATGAAGGATTTAAACATCAGTAAGAAAGAAAAAAACTAAGACGATGACATATATATATATATATAAAGATTAAGGGAACTCTTTTAAAAGTAGACAATGAATCTCAAAAACAGTCATAAACCTGTTTGTTCTGTTCTGTCCTTGCCGCAGGCTATCCGCAGTTTAGTTGCCGAAGAGAAAGAAGACCGGAAGGATGTTTACTGAGGAGCACTGGGCTTGACCTTGTGATGACACATCCAGCAGTTTCCACACAAACAAAAGGTCAACTCCACTGCGGTAGGTAGCTCTGTAATGGAACCTCAAAACACCAAGCCCACTCACCCCTCAACGCCCCTACGAAAAAGAAAATGCTTCCCCATGAAAACCCACAGTTCGACAAATAGGTTTTACGCAGGAAAAAAAAGAAAACGAAATAATATTTCTAATCATATTCTGCGGTTTCCTATCTCATTTGTTTCCATTGTTCTTAGAAAAATCGGAGTGGTTTAATTATGCATTACCAAACGTCTTTTCTGAGTTAATATGGCATTTTAGTTCCATTTGCCTCGAGTGTTGCACTACAACAATCTCTCCAATAATGTCCTACCTTTGGCCTTGTGAACAGTGGCCTCCTCGCGCTTCATTCTGACATTTCATTGCTGATCTCGTCTTCCAGTGGCTTGATCAAACTACTGTAGGAAATAAAACCAGAACAAGCAAGCTACCCTCTCTCTTCAGAGGGTGCAGTGAAGTTTGCCTACTTTCAGATGCTTCATTACATAAAGCTTCATTGTAAATTTCATGTCATGAAAATGGCTTCCAATGCCAAGTCTCGTAATATTGTTTAACAAGGTCAAGGTCAAACAACTAAACCTACCAATGACATCATACACTAAGAAATGCTTTACACATTTTTCCTACCAAAATACATGTGACCTTGACCCAAGGTCAAGTTCATCCAAGGTCATGCACCACAAAGCTGTTAATTCAAGTCATAGGAAGCACAATTGTGCTTATTGGCACTTTCTACCATGAGATATGGTCACTTTTAGTGGTTCACTACCCCAGTTTGGTCACATTTCATAAGGGTCAAAGTGACCTTGACCTTGATGATATGTGACCAAATGTGTCTCAAGATGAAAGTATAACATAAGCCCCAAACACTTATTAAGTTTGAAACAGTTATCTTCCATAGTTCAGGGTCAAGGTCACTTCAAAATATGTATACAATCCAACTTTGAAGAGCTTCTGTGATCTTGAGCTTGAAGCAAGGTCAACCAAACTGGTATCAAAAGATAGGGATTACAGTGCCCTATATACCATATATAGGTCAGGTATCCAAACTCAAAAACTTTAGATAAAAGTGAGAAAATGTGAAAAATGACTGCTTTTTAGACAACATTTATGGCCCCTGCGACCTAGACCTTGAAGAAGGGACAAATCACTATGTATATTTTTGAGGCCTTGTCATCATACACCATCATGCCACATTTGGTAGTGATAGACTTAATAATCTTCGAGAAAAATCCAACGTTAAAGTTTTCGGACGCCCGGACGCCCGGACGCCCGGACGCCCGGACGCCCGGACGAACAAAACGGGTGAGAACATAGACTTACTTTTGCTTCGCATGTGACTCAAAAAGCAAAGCAAAGCAAAGCAAAGAAAAGCAAAGAAAAGCAAAGAAAAGAAAAAAAAGGAAAAGAAAAAAAGAAACGAAAAGAAAAGAATGGAAAAGAAAAGAAAAGAAAAGAAAAGCAAAAAAGAAAAGAAAAGCAAAGAAAAGAAAGGAAAATAAAGCAAAGAAAAGCAAAGAAAAGCAAACAAAAGATAAGCAAAGCAAAGAAAAGAAAAGCAAAGAAAAGAAAATAAAGTAAAGCAAAGTAAAGCAAAGAAAAAATTAAAAAAAACAAAAGAAAAAATAGAAAAGAAAAGAAAAGCAAAGCAAAGAAAAGCAAAATAAAGGAAAAGAAAAGAAAAGCAAAGCAAAGCAAAGAAAGAAAAGAAAAGCAAAGAAAATAAAAGCAAAGAAAAGCAAAGAAAAGCAAAGCAAAGCATAGAAAAGCAAAGAAAAGATAAGCAAAGAAAAAAAAAGCAAAGAAAAGAAAAGCAATAAAAAGCAAAGAGCAGCAAATAAAAGCAAAGAAAAGCAAAGAAAAGCAAAGCAAAGAAATGAAAAGCAGAGAAAACAAAAGCAAAGCAAAGAAAAGAAAAAAAAAGAAAAGAAATGAAAAACAAAGCAAAGCAAAGCAAAGCAAAGAAAACAAAAGAAAAGAAAAAAAAGAAAAAAAAGGAGAGAAAACAAAATAAAAGAAAAGAAAAGAAAAAAAAGAAAAGAAAAGCAAAGCAAAGAAAAGAAATGAAAAGAAAAGTAAAGCAAAGAAACGAAAAGAAAAGAAAAGAAAAGCAAAGAAAAGCAAAGAAAATCAAAGAAAATCAAATAAAACAAATGAAAAGCAAAGAAAAGCAAAGAAAAGAAAAGAAAAGAAAAGAAAAGCAAAGAAAAGAAATGAAAAGAAAACAAAAGAAAAGCAAAAACAAGAAAAGAAAAGCAAAGCAAACAAAAGAAAAGCAAAGCAAAGCAAAGAAAAGAAAAACAAAGCAAAGAAAAGCAAAGAAAAGCAAAGAAAAGCAAAGAAAAGCAAAGAAAAGCAAAGAAAAGAAAAGAAAAGCAAAGAAAAGCAAAGAAAAGCAAAGAAAAGAGAAGAAAAGAAAAGCAAAGAAAAGCAAAGAAAAGAAAAGCAAAGACAAAAAAAGAAAAGAAAAGCAAAGAAAAGAAAAGAAGAGAAAAAAAGGAAGAGAAAAGAAAAGCAAAGAAAAGAAAAGACAAGAAGGGCAATGCCCATACGACTCACATGCTTGACCTTGACCTTTATATGACCTTGACCTTCAGGTGACCTTCAAGGTCAAGGTCAAACAACTAAACCTACCAATGACATCATACACAAAGAAATGCTCTACACATTTTTCCTACCAAAATACATGTGACCTTGACCCAAGGTCAAGGTCATCCAAGGTCATGCAACACAAAGCTGTCAATTCAAGACATAGGAAGCACAATGGTGCTTATTGGCACTTTCTACCATGAGATATAGTCACTTTTAGTGGTTCACTACCCCATTTTGGTCACATTTCATAAGGGTCAAAGTGACCTTGACCTTGATGATATGTGACCAAATGTGTCTCATGATGAAAGTATAACATGTGCCCCACATAATTATTAAGTTTGAAACAGTTATCTTCCATAGTTCAGGGTCAATGTCACTTCAAAATATGTATACAATCCAACTTTGAAGAGCTCCTGTGACCTTGACCTTGAAGCAAGGTCAACCAAACTGGTATCAATAGATAGGGCTTGCTTTGACCTATATACCACTTGTAGCTGAGGTCGCCATTCTCAATAACGTGGGAGAAAATTGGGAAAATGTGAAAAATGACTGTTTTTGAGACCACATTTATGGCTCCTGTGACCTTGACCTTGAAGCAAGGTCAAGTCACTATGTATGTTTTTTGAGGCCTTGTCATCATACACCATCATGCCACATTTGGTGTTGATAGACTTAATAGTCTCCGAGAAAAATCCAACGTTTAAGTTTTTTACGGACGGACGGACGGACGCCCGCCCGCCCGGACGGACGACACGGCTCAGTACATAGACTCACTTTTGCTTCGCATGTGAGTAAAAAAGCAAAGCAAAGCAAAGCAAAGAAAAGGAAAGCAAAGCAAAGCAAAGCAAAGCAAAGAAAACAAAAGCAAAGAAAAGAAAAGAAAAGAAAAGCAAAGAAAAGCTAAGAAAAGCAAAGAAAAAAGAAGAAAAGAAAAGAAAAGAAAAGCAAAGAAAAGAAAAGCAAAGACAAAAAAAGAAAAGAAAAGCAAAGAAAAGAAAAGAAGAGAAAAAAAAAAGAGAAAAGAAAAGCAAAGAAAAGCAAAGAAAAGCAAAGCAAAGCAAAGCAAAGAAAACAAAAGCAAAGAAAAGAAAAGAAAAGCAAAGAAAGAAAAGCAAAGAAAAGAATAGCAAAGAAAAGCAAAGAAACGCAAAGAAAAGCAAAGCAAAGCAAAGAAAGGCAAAGCAAAGAAAAGAAAAGAGAAGCAAAGCAAAGAAAAGAAAAGCAAAGAAAAGCACAGAAAAGAAAAGAAAAAAAAGAAAAGCAAAGCAAACAAAAGAAAAAAAGCAAAGCAAAGCAAACACAAAAAGAAGAAAAAAAAGCAAAGAAATGCAAAGCAAAGCAAAGCAAAGCAAAGAAAAACAAAGAAAAGAAATGAAAAGCAAAGCAAAGAAAAGAAAAGAAAAGAAAAGCAAAGAAAAGCAGAGAAAAGAAAGAAAACAAAAGTAAAGAAAAGCAAAGAAAAGCAAATAAAAGCAAAGCAAAGAAAAGAAAAGCAAAAAAGAAATAAATAAAAAAGAAAAAAACCAAAGAAAAGGAAAGAAAAGCAAAGAAAACAAAGGAGAGAAAAGAAAAGAAAAGCAAAGAAAAAAAGAAAAGAAAAGCAAAGAAAAGCAAAGAAAAGAAAAGCAGAGAAGAGAAAAGAAAAATAAAGAAAAGAAAAGCAAAAAAAGCAAAGAAAAGCAAAGAAAAGCAAAGAAAAGCAAAGAAAAGCAAAGAAAAGCAAATAAAAGCAAAGAAAAGCAAAGAAAAGAGAAGAATAGAAAAGAAAAGAAAAGCAAAGAAAAGCAAAGACAAGAAAAGCAAAGAAAAGCAAAGAAAAGACAAGAAGAGAGAAAAAAAGAAGAGAAAAGAAAAGCAAAGAAAAGCAAAAAAAAACAAAGAAAAAAGAAGCAAAGAAAAGAAAAGCAAAGCAAAGCAAAGCAAAGCAAAGAAAAGAAAAGAAAAGAAAAACAAAGAAAAGAAAGAAAAGAAAAAAAAGAAAAGCAAAGAAAAGCAAACAAAAGCAAATAAAAGCAAAGCAAAGCAAAGAAAAGCAAAAAAAGAAATAAAAAGAAGAGAAAAGCAAAGAAAAGCAAAGAAAAAAAGCAAAGAAAAGCAAAGAAAAGCAAAGCAAAGCTAAGAAAAGAAAAGCAAATAAAAGCAAAAAAGCAAAGAAAAGCAAAGAAAAGAAAAGAAAAGAAAAGAAAAGAAAAGAAAAAAAAAAAAGAAAAGAAAAGGAAAGAAAAGAAAAGAAAACCAAAGCAAAGAAAAGCAAATAAAAGCAAAGAAAAGATAAGCAAAGAAAAGAAATTAAAAGAAAAGCAAAGAAAAGAAAAGGAAAAAGTAAAGCAAAGTAAAGCAAAGAAAAGCAAACAAAAGCCAAGAAAAGAAAAGAAAAGAAAATAAAGAAAAGAAAAGAAAAGCAAAGCAAAGAAAAGCAAAAGAAAGGAAAAACTAAAGCAAAGCAAAGCAAAGCAAAGCAAAGAAAAGAAAAGCAAAGAAAAGAAAAGCAAAGAAAAGAAAAGCAAAGAAAAGCAAAGAAAAGCAAAGAAAAAAAGCAAAGAAATGAAAAGCAGAGAAAACAAAAGCAAAGAAAAGAAAAGAAAAGAAAAGAAATGAAAAGCAAAGGAAAGCAAAGAAAACAAAAGAAAAGAAAAGAAAAGCAAAGACAAGAAAAGAAAACAAAATAAAATAAAAGAAAAGAAAAGAAAACAAAAGAAAAGAAAAGAAAAGCAAAGAAACGAAATGAAAAGAAAAGGAAAGCAAAGAAACGAAAAGAAAAGAAAAGCAAAGAAAAGCAAAGAAAAGCAAAGCAAAGCAAAGTAAAGAAAAGAAAAGAAAAGCAAATAAAAGAAAAGCAAAGCAAAGCAAAGCAAAGCAAAGCAAAGCAAAGCAAAGCAAAGCAAAGCAAAGCAAAGCAAAGCAAAGCAAAGCAAAGAAAAGCAAAGCAAAGCGAAGCAAAGCAAAGCAAACAAAAGCAAAGAAAAGCAAAGAAAAACAGAGAAAAGCAAAGAAAAGCAAACAAAAGCAAAGCAAAGAAAAGAAAGGAAAAGAAAAGAAAAGAAAAGCAAAGACAAGAAAAGCAAAGAAAAGCAAAGAAAAAAAGAGAGAAAAAAAGAAGAGAAAGGAAAAGCAAAGAAAAGCAAAGAAAAGCAAAGAAAAATAAAGAAAAGCAAAGCAAAGAAAATAAAAAAGCAAAGCAAAGCGAAGCAAAGCAAAGAAAAGAAAAGCAAAGACAAGAAAAGAAAAGAAAAACATAGAAAAGCAAAGAAAACAAAAGAAAAGAAAAGAAAAGCAAAGAAAAGACAAGAAAATAAAAGAAAAACAAAGAAAAGAAAAGAAAAGCAAAGCAAAGCAAAGCAAAGCAAAGTAAAGAAAAGAAAAGAAAAGAGAAGAAAAGAAAAGCAAAGCAAAGCAAAGCAAAGAAAAGCGAAGAAGAGAAAAGAAAAGAAAAGAAAACAAAAGAAAACAAAAGAAAACAAAATTAAAAAAAGAAAAGAAAAGAAAAGAAAAGAAAAGAAAAGCAAAGCAAAGCAAAGAAAAGCAAAGAAAAGAAAAGAAAAGCAAAGAAAAGAAAGGAAAATCAAAGAAAAGCAAAGCAAAGCAAAAAAAAGCAAAGAAAAGATAAGCAAAGAAAAGAAAAGCAAAGAAAAGAAAAGCAATAAAAAGCAAAGAGCTGCAAATAAAAGCAAAGAAAAGCAAAGAAAAGCAAAGCAAAGAAATGAAAAGCAGAGAAAACAAAAGCAAAGCAAAGAAATAAAAAGAAAAGAAAAGAAATGAAAAACAAAGCAAAGCAAAGCAAAGCAAAGCAAAGAAAACAAAAGAAAAGAAAAGAAAAGAAAAGAAAAGGAGAGAAAAAAAAGCAAAGCAAAGAAAAGAAATGAAAAGAAAAGTAAAGCAAAGAAACGAAAAAAAAGAAAATAAAAGCAAAGAAAAGCAAAGACAATCAAAGAAAACAAATGAAAAGCAAAGAAAAACAAAGAAAAGAAAAGAAAAGAAAAGAAAAGCACAGAAAAGCAAAGAAAAGAAAAGAAACGAAAAGAAAAGAAAAGCAAAAACAAGAAAAGAAAAGCAAAGCAAACAAAAGAAAAGCAAAGCAAAGCAAAGAAAAGAAAAACAAAGCAAAGAAAAGCAAAGAAAAGCAAAGAAAAGAAAAGAAAAGCAAAGAAAAGCATAGAAAAGCAAAGAAAAGAGAAGAAAAGAAAAGCAAAGAAAAGCAAAGAAAAGAAAAGCAAAGACAAAAAAAGAAAAGAAAAGCAAAGAAAAGAAAAGAAGAGAAAAAAAGAAGAGAAAAGAAAAGCAAAGAAAAGAAAAGAAAAGCAAAGCAAAGCAAAGCAAAGCAAAGCAAAGAAAACAAAAGCAAAGAAAAGCAAAGCAAAGCAAAGCAAAGAAAACAAAAGCAAAGAAAAGAAAAGAAAAGCAAAGAAAAGCAAAGAAAAAAAGAAAAGAAAAGAAAAGCAAAGAAAAGAAA
>JAWQFJ010011488.1:0-2500 GCA_034096865.1 Theodoxus fluviatilis
AATCTATCTAAATCATTCTCTGTCCTCGCAAATGACGTCACGAATTCTATTCTATTCTATTCTAGTCACCCTGCTTCAAATATCTCCTCGCAAATGACGTCACGTTTATTCGACGTCAAATGATGACGTCACAGATTTTGCAAAATGGAGTCTGTTGAATTGTTTTCATTGAAACACCAAAATGTAAAAAAGTCACTTTCTTTTAAAACCTCGATTCTGAAAATTTGATAATATTGAATCGGACCTAACTTCCAGTCAGTGTGCAAAATCTCAAGGAAATCCGTCCAGTAGTTTTTGAGATATAAGCCGTGGAGACGGGACAGACACACACACACACACACAGACAGATAAAGTCTGTAGGACCTCCAGTAAACCTGGAGGGACAAAAAGTTCAACTTTCAAGACCTTCCAGTCTTTCAGCCGTTCTGTCGCTTGTGATTTTTTAATATGTAACCGATGATGGCTTTCAATTTAAATTAAAAGAGTTGCCAGCTGTTTGCACACGGTGATCAAGATTACATTATTTGCAATTTCGTCGTTTTGCTTTGCACTTCTAAATAAAATTCAATAGAAGAACGATAAAACCCTTTAAACACAATCCGCTTGTGGTAAAACAGAAACAAATAGCACGACAAAATTTCACATGAAACTCAGCACTCGCATTTAAAATCTGTGTACAAAGGGGGTCGTGACGACTGCAGACGTGGCCACTAAGGTGTTCCTCATGGCAGCGCGTGAGGTAGCACCAGACGATGTAACAAAAATTCCACACGTCCTGCAGGCGTTGTGGGGCTCTGCGGCCGAGTGGATGGCGCGCTTGACCTGCAGTCGCATGCGGCTAGAGGGTGCGGCGTTCAACGTTGCGTGGGTCCTAGAGTTTCATCGGTGAGCAAGGTGCTCTACTCACATTGCCTCTCCCCACCCAGGAGTAAAACGAGTACCTGTGAGGACTGAGCTGGAAAATTGTGAAAGCTAACTTTGGCGCTTTCATCCGCAGCCTGGTTACATGCTCCCCAGGAAGTTGAGATAGTGTAGGAGTGATAATAAAAGTAGCCCGATGACCAGGGGGTAAAGTGTGCGGTTGGTGCGCCTATCAACAGGTGGAGGCTGCAATATGAAAAAGAACACCTGTACTTAAAAAAAATCTCATTTCTCAAGGAATGCCGGTAGCAACCGAAGGAACGCCTGGAAATTGAGAAGGAAAATAATTTAGGAACACCGTGACAACAGCAAATAATATGAGCAAACAGAGGAGGCGTGTAGGTTACATAATGAGGTCGCTCAGGCCGTGGAAAGAGGCACAGAAAGTGCTTGGAAAGCTCTTTCCCGCTCTCTGCCGCCCCGCCCTCTCCCTCTGTGCTATTTACAAACCGGCCAGTGCTGGAAATGTCAAGGTGGAATCAAACACCCTTGTAGCGACATGCCTCCCGCCGTCTCACTTGTTTTAGTAGCAGTCTGTGTGTGGACGGTTAAGCAGAGTCTTCTTGGTGTTTGCCAATTTCCTTGGCCCCCACGATCCCCAAGGGAACGAAAAGTCAAAGGCCACACAGACCTCGACGAGGACCACAGAGGGAGGAGGCGTGTCGACGCCCTGTACGGGTGTTCTCTAAGCAGGTGGGAGTGTAACACGGAAACTCCAGGAAATGTGAGGAGCGCGAGTTGATTGGTCGAGGCCCAGCGGAGCAGGTATAGCGCTACTTAGAAGCATTACATGACTTCGCAGTGAAAACTTTGTTTCAAGAGCAAATAAAATACTAATAAAGAAGAGACTGAAGGAAAAGTAGAAACAGGAGGAGCAGGAGCTGAAGTAGCGAAAAAGCAGGAGGAGGAACAAGTGGAGGGGAAGGAGCAGGAGCAGGAGGAAGAAGAGGAGCAGCGGCAGTAAGGAGAAGACCAATAAACATAAAAAGGTTGTATTCTTTTATTGCAGATAACCGAACAATGTACACTTTCATAACAACGTTTCCCGAGAAAAAATGTGTGTGTGCGTGTGTGTGTGTGTGCATTAAATAGTTCATCTGCACAATCACACAAACATTTTCACACACAATTTTGTCCATCGATGCACACAGATGAGGTGTTGCACTCAAGTAAACTGCTTACAAACATAAATGATTATTCACAGTAAACGAAGGGCTCTTTGATGGACAGTTTGTTTGTTTGTTTGTTTTGTGGACGGTAAACCGTTGACTATCTAGGTTTACTTCAGAAATATGAAATCAACTTCTTCAGTGTGAAAACGTGTCTAAGGCTGTGCCGAAAGCTGTAATGGAAAATGTGCTTTTAAAGCAATCTCGACACCGCCATTTCGGCAGTATCAAGGCCTTGATACTGCGTTATTTATTATTATTATTATTATTAAATCACTCTTATACCGCGCGATACTCCCACTCAGTGAGACTCAAAGCGCTTCAGCCGATGTCGAGGCTGCCTCTCAGTGTGTAGTGTCTCAAGTCAATGAGACCAGTGTCCTGCTGCCAAGGGCGCTGGCACACTGTTT
>JAWQFJ010011488.1:10000-22729 GCA_034096865.1 Theodoxus fluviatilis
AATTTTGTTTTGATTGTGATTACTTGTAGCATGAGTTGGTGACGTGGTGGCTGAAAAGTGTTCAAGTATGATCGGATGATCGGATTGATTGTATATTTGTCGAGTGAAAGTGGCGTGCTACACTCGAGCGAATGAACCCCAGGGAGACGGGGTGAGTGGTGATTTTATCAGCTATCATTCTATATTGTAAATACCGCGTATGTATGATGATTGATAGTGAAGGAACGTATGAGTTAGTTTGTGTTGTTTTCAGGGTTCTTCTGCATGGTGACGAGTCACAGCAAACCGAACTGAGGCTCGGAGCTCTACTGGCGGGGGCCGGTGTGGAGACTGTCGGCGGGGGCCGCTTGGTCACTTGTAGAGAGATTGTCGGCGGGGGCCGCACGTTAGCGCCATTGTGCCCTGGTGTGGGCCGGGGCTGTTGAGTGTATGCGTACGGTGATTGTGGCGAATACACTTCATTTATATATTGTGACGCTGGTGTTTGTGTCTTTCTTGTTTATTTTCCATTGTGCGGGCTAGGCTAACCCTAGGCCCAGTTAGCCTGTCCGTAACAAAGGAGGAGGAGGGGGAGGGGCAGGAGGAGGGGCAGGAGGAGGAGGAGGAGGAGGAGGAGGAGGAGGAGGAGGGGGGGAAGGAGGAGGACGGGACGGGGAGAAGGGGGAGGAGGAGGAGGGGGAGGAGAAAGGGGAGGAGGAGAAGGGGGAGGATGAGGGGAAGGAGGAGGATGAGGGGGAGGAGGAGGAGGGGGGAGGAGGGGGAGGAGGAGGTGCAAGAGTAGAAAGATCATAGCCAGGAGGAAGACGAGAACGAAGAGGAGCAGAATTGTATCAAGGAGAAGAACGGAAGCAGGAACAAGAAAAACAAACGCCGGAGAAGCTAAGCAGGACGGAAGACGAAGAAGAAGGAACGGAGACTGCAAACAAAGAGAGCAAGACCAAGAAGAGAGCAAGAGAAGGGCCTGGGAGACATTAGCAAGAAATGGCGTCCCGAAGTGGAAACGCCTCATGAAATGAAAATCTTAGCTCAATACTCAGGTCTTTGATAGCCGAGAGAGAACATACAGAGCTCAAGAGGGAGCATCCACAGTAGGAATACGGGCAGAAGAGGAGGAGCAGCAGGAGGAGCAGCAGGAGGAGCAGCAAAAGGAGGAGGAGGAGGAGGAGGAGGAGGAGGAGGAGGAGGAGGAGGAGGAGGAGGAGGAGGAGGAGGAGGAAGACGAGGAGGAGGAGGAAGAGGAGCAGGAGGAGCAGCAGAAGGAGGAGGAGGAGGAGGAGGAGGAGGAGGAGGAGACGGAGGAGGAGAAGGAGGAGGAGGAGGAGGAGGAGGAGGAGGAGGAGGAGGAGGAGGAGGAGGAGGAGGAGGAGGAGGGGGAGCAGGAGGAGAAGAAGAAGGAGGAGGAGGAACGAGAAAGAGGAGGAGGAACGAGAAAGAGGAGGAGGAACGAGAAAGAGGAGGAGGAACGAGAAAGAGGAGGAGAAACGAGAAAGAGGATTAGGAATGAAAAAGAAGAGGAGAAACGAGAAAGAGGAGGAGAAACGAGAAAGAGGAGGAGAAACGAGAAAGAAGAGGAGAAACGAGAAAGAGGAGGAGGAACGAGAAAGAGGAGGAGAAACGAGAAATAGGAGGAGAAACGAGAAATAGGAGGAGAAACGAGAAAGAGGAGGAGAAACGAGAAAGAAGAGGAGAAATGAGAAAGAAGAGGAGAAACGAGAAAGAGGAGGAGGAACGAGAAAGAGGAGGAGGAACGAGAAAGAGGAGGAGAAACGAGAAATAGGAGGAGAAACGAGAAATAGGAGGAGAAACGAGAAATAGGAGGAGAAACGAGAAAGAGGAGGAGAAACGAGAAATAGGAGGAGAAACGAGAAATAGGAGGAGAAACGAGAAAGAGGAGGAGAAACGAGAAAGAAGAGTAGAAACGAGAGAGAAGAGGAGAAACGAGAAAGAGGAGAATAAACGAGAGAGAAGAGGAGAAACGAGAAAGAAGAGGAGAAACGAGAAAGAAGAAAAAGTATCGTTAGGTTAAAAAAAGAGGAGTCAAACGGAAAAAGCATGATACGAGCTCCAGGCAGAACAGTATCTAGGTGATTAGTTTTAGTGGAAAGAGGGTAAAACAGTAGCAGAAGCAGGAATGATATGAAACATTCCTAGGTGTAAAAGTGGATCGAAACGCAACTCAAAGGCACACGGAGACAGCGCTAACAGGAGCCCGCACAGAGAAGAGACAAAGACCTCTATTTTAGAGCAAGCAAGTGAGCCACATTCGCTAGTTTACTCAACATTTCTCTTTCAACAGTCTTGCGGAGGTTAATGGAGTTTCGCTGTCTTCGCCAAGAATGTCCGATGTGCTGCGAAAATCTGCTTACGTGACGGAAGCCTGTGAGGAAAATCTTCATGACCTATATTTTTTTCAAAGGATTCCTCAGTCTTCAGCTGCAGTGGATACATAAAGAGGACAGTGGACACAGAAAGGGGACAATGAATACAGAAAGAGGACAGCGGATACATAAAGAGGACAGTGGACACAGAAAGAGGACAGTGGATGCAGACAGGGGACAGTGGATACAGAAAAGGGACAGTGGATACATACAGAGGACAGTGGATACAGAAAGGGGACAATGAATACAGAAAGGGGACAGTGGATACAGAAAAGGGACAGTGGATACAGACAGAGGACAGTGGATACAGAAAGGGGACAGTGGATACGGAAAGGGTACAGTGGATACAGAAAGGGGACAATGGATACAGAAAGGGGACAGTGGATACATAAAGAGGACAGTGGACACAGACAGGGGACAATGAATACAGAAAGGGGACAGTGGATACAGAAAAGGGACAGTGGATATAGAAAGGGGACAGTGGATACAGAAAAGAGACAGTGGATACAGAAAAGGTACAGTGGATTCAGGCAGAGGACAGTGGATAAAGAAAGGGGACAGTAGATACGGAAAGGGGGCAGTGAATACAGAAAGAGGAGAGTGAATACAGAGGACAGTGGATACAGAAAGGAGGCAGTGAATACAGAAAGGGGACAGTGAATACAGAGGACAGTGGATACAGAAATGGGACAGTGGATACAGAAAGGGGGCAGTGAATACAGAAAGGGGACAGTGAATACAGACAGAGGACAGTGGATACAGAAAGGGGGCAGTGAATACAGAAAGGGGACAGTGAATACAGACAGAGGACAGTGGATACAGAAAGGGGACAGTGAATACAGAGGACAGTGCATACGAAAAAAGGACAGTGGATACGGAAAGAAGGCAGTGGATACGGAAAGGGGACAGTGCGTACAGAAAGGGGACAGTGAATACAGACAGAGGACAGTGGATACAGATAGGGGACAGTGGATGCAGAAAGGCTACAGTGGATACAGACAGAGGACAGTGGATACGGAAAGGAGACAGTAGATACAGAAAAAGGGGACAATGGATACAGAAAGGGGACAGTGGATACTGAAAGGGGACGGTGGATGCAGAAAGGGGACAGTGGATACAGACATAGGACAGTGGATACAGAAAGGGGACAGTGGATGCAGACAGAGGACAGTGGATACAGAAAGGGGACGGTGGATACAGACAGAGGACAGTGGATACAGAAAGGGGACAGTGGATACAGACAGAGGACAGTGGATACAGAAAGGGGACAGTGGATACAGAAAGAGGACAGTGGATACAGAAAGGGGACAGCGAATACAGAAAGGGGACGGTGGATACAGAAAGGGGTCAGTGGATACAGACAGAGGACAGTGGATACAGAAAGGGGACAGTGAATACTGAAAGGGGACAGTGAATACGGAAAGAGGACAGTGGACACGGAAAGGGGACAGTGGATACAGAAAGGGGACAGTGGATACAGAAAGAGGACAGTGAATACAGAAGGGGGACAGTGGATACAGAGGACAGTGGATACAGAAAGGGGACAGTGAACACAGAAAGAAGACATTGAATACAGAAATGGGACAGTGGATACAGAAAGAGAACAGTGGATACAGAAAGGGGACAGCGGATTCAGAAAGGGGACAGTGGATACAGAAAGAGAACAGTGGATACAGAAAGGGGACAGCGGATTCAGAAAGGGGACAGCGAATACAGAAATGGGACAGTGGATACAGAAAGAGGACAGTGGATACAGAAAGAGGACAGTGGATACCGAGATGGAACAGCGGATACAGAAAGGGGCCGGTGGATGCAGAAAGGGGACAGTGGATACAGAAAGGGGACAGTGGATACAGAAAGGGGACGGTGGATACAGACAGAGGACAGTAGATACAGAAAGGGGACAGTGAATACAGAAAGAGGACAGTGGATACAGAAAGGGGACAGCGAATACAGAAAGGGGACGGTGGATACAGAAAGGGGGCAGTGGATACAGACAGAGGACAGTGGATACAGAAAGGAGACAGTGAATACTGAAAGGGTACAGTGGATACAGAAAGGGGGCAGTGGATACAGACAGAGGACAGTGGATACAGAAAGGAGACAGTGGATACAGAAAGGGGACAGTGGATACAGAAAGGGTACAGTGGATACAGAAAGGGGACAGTGGATACAGACAGAGGACAGTGGATACAGAAAGGAGACAGTGAATACTGAAAGGGGACAGTGGATACTGAAAGGTGACGGTGGATGCAGAAATGGGACAATGAATACAGAAAGGGGACAGCGGATACAGAAATGGGACAGTGGATACAGAAAGGGGACAGCGGATACAGAAAGAGGACATTGGATACAGAAAGGGGACAGCGGATACAGAAAGGGGACATTGGATACAGAAAGGGGACAGTGGATACACAGTGACTCTGGAGCGATGGGAATGCAGTGCGATGGTAGCGAGTGTAACGCTTACAGGTGTACGAACGCTTGGACAGTGAGTCGAAAGAATAAAGAAGTCAACAGTAGCTTTCAGTCGTACTTTAGGAGTGGATACTAAAACAAGTTTTACTTCGTTTGATTTATTGGCAAAGGCTGTTTGATGACAAGGAATCAGATAACCTAACAGAAATGCATCATCACGTTACATTGTAGAATGAGTCTCGATTCTCCAGAGCAACGTTTCAAAGAGGTAAAACTGATTTCCTGTAGACAGCATTGGTAAGACACTGGCTGGGAAAACTGCGTAACGTACCGTGAAGCGGAGGATACTAAAATTGTGTCATGCTTCTATTCTTTTCATTATATTGACCTCAAATGTGTCTTCAGCAACCCGCCATATGATTCCAGACGCCCCATAACAGGCAAATAATCATTGAAATACTATTATAAATCATAACAGAGTTGTGACTTATCAGAAAAAAGTTGTTTTAAGTGAGAACAATTCATTGGGGTTGACCAAAAAATTTGCACATTATGCGATTAACGTTAACGGAACGGTGCAACTAATGCCAGGATTTGTCCCATCGCTACCTTTGCACTCAGCACACTTTGCTAATACGCCATCGTTAAATTCCACTGTGAATTCTTTAAGCTTCTCATTGCTATGCAAGTGCCAAGACGTCAAGGAACACGGTGCACATAGCGACGTGCATGCAGCAGAACATCTACGAAGGTGACTGTGATGTCTACGTGTTGCATTCAAGCAGGTCCCAGCGGAAACAAAGGCAACCTGTCTTCCCGCGATAATTCTGGGCTGCTCGGGCTGCTCCACTCCGCAGACCGCTCACAGGGACTTCAGTTGACCTCTCCCTTCGGGGTCACGGAGGCGCTACGTGCATAAATTTTCGTTTCAATCACGGAAGCATTTCCAGGGTCCTCTCCAATGTTAGAGCGCTCGACTGCAGTCGCTTCTGGAAGCAGTAGCGGCGCTGGAGGCTGCACGAAACCTCGAGTGCCATCCTCGGGCAAGATCGACTCGCAATTCCTCTCCCTACCCAGGAGTAAAACTCGCTACCTGTGAAGGCAGTCAAGGCACACCGCAGTAAGCATAACCCTAGATGCAATAGTAATCCGTGTGTAATGTGATTAAAATGTGAAATGTTTGGATTTCTTCAGTGTGGTTCACGGTGACACGTCTCCAGTTTAAATTTTGTAAAATAAATACATAAACAAATACATAGTAAATGCTTTCTGCCCATGACCAATGAGGTTTGTTTGAGCACAGATATTTATTTCATATTCACGTCACGTTGGTGTTCCCACAGAGCGGTGGTGAGATGGCAATTCAAATATTAGATGAAGTATTTATACTAGCGATTGTATTCCTTGGTTGCGCTTCTGTGTGTGTGTGTGTGTGTCCGTTCGCGCGCGCGCGCGTGTGTGTGCGTGCATGCGTATGTGTATGTGTGTGTGAGTGTGTGAATGTATGTGTGTGCGCATGTGTGTGTGTGTGTGTGCGTGTGTGTGTCAGCAGTTGTGTGCGTATTCCTTTCTGTGTCTCAGTGTATCTATCAAAATCGCACATGAGAGCACGCGCTCATGCACACACGCACACGCTCCTAAAGGTATAAAGACCAAAGTGTGCGCGAGTGCAAGCGCATACTTACACTGAACAACCACACACATTTGCATACATTCGTTGACTAACATATGCATCCAAACATACAAGTATATACACGCTTGCAAGCATAAGATCATTTCCGTGTGTATTACCCTCTTTCCGTTAACCTGTACACATCTTTTTCAGGAATGCAGTCATGTCAGTGTTCCACGAGAAAATCCGACACAATTAACCACGTATTCATTCCTCAAGACTCATTCGAGGGACCTATTCGGTCAAAAAAGCTGAGTGATTCGGCGTCGTTCTAGGCGACGCTGTCCAGGTTCTATCCGGGAGACAAGACTAGGGACTGGTTTTCCTTCCATAACTTTTTATCCTTGCCATCAGACTTCCAGGCTGCTAACGTTTTTGCGTCAAGTGGATGAAGTGCACTTCTTTGTGTGCGAGAGGCAGGCACCATTAGTTCGTCTGCCCGCTGTCTAGCTGCGAGAAAGACTGCCCGCTGGTGGTTCGACGACAGGGACCTCTCGTTGACGTTCCTCTGTCCAGACATAGCCCTGTCTGCCACCTGATGCATGCGTAAGCGTCCGCCGTCTGTGTTTGCCCTTTCGGGTCGGGAGTAAAGTCTGGATTTGGAGGCGCAACCCTTCTTTATATCAACAAGAGCCTGTTACTGGCGCAGTGCCGCACTGTTTGCCTGGCGCTTGGCTGCCTGAAAGAGACGTGTTGAATGTTTCTGCCGTAAAGGCACGCCCCGGTTCTGAAAGGTGCTGGCTTCCTCTCCTAATCAGCAGTTTTAAGGTCGACGTACGAGGAAGACTTCGTGTTCAGCACGATGACAAGAAAGCACTTCACCTGCATCAAGCGTTCGTGTTTCGTGGTCTCGTGCCCTCGTCTTTTTCACCCAGACTTCATCGAGTCCGAGCAACCGCGGAAATCGCCACGCCAAACAGGCGTTCAGGAGAATCTCGGACGGTAAATCAGACACTGATGATGGTTCAGAGTTGACTTGACATTACTTCATAATAAACCTAAACCAATTGCCGATTGGAAATAGGGAAAAGCTATGTTTTGCGAAGCTTTTTACATGTAACAATCATTGTTTCAAAAGGGTCATGACCACCTGATGAGCCAGATTAAAAATTGCCATCCCAGCTTTTCTCGAAAGAGAGAAGGACACAGTGGTTGCGTGAAATGAGCAAAAAAAATCATTTCCGTCGCTCGGTCTTCTATTCTGGCATTGAGTGGATCAGTAATTCGTAAATAAACAAACGCAGTTTCCTTGCTTGGCACTTCCCTTCCACTCAGCCTCAACGCATTTTGTTACAGAAACGCTGTGCCTTGCTCAAGCGCATATTTACAGACAGCCCCCTCCAGACTTGCACTCCTGCTCAAAATCGGACCCAACCTTTGAGAGGGCCGCGTCTTTACCTAAATCCATCTTGCCAATGCTCGCACAGTGTCTCTCTCAGACTGCTGGAGGAGAAGCAAACGGATGCTCTCTAAGCAACGAAGGAAGAAGCATTGCGGAAAACATACATGTAGAGAGAGGCCAGTGACACGCTGCGACGGACCCGTCAGTCCAGTTTCCACCAGTGATCTGTGTGTCAGCATGGGTGCTCCGATGGGTCAAATCAACATGGGGACGAGATACCCTCACCTTTCTCCTCGACACACGAGACAGATGTGGGGCGCGTGCAAGACACTACAAAACCAGACTCTACCTGCAGAACCGGAATTTCAACATGTAAGAAAATGCCATGAAAACTTCTGCAGTAGATGCAGTCTGCTAAGGGAAAGCGAAAAATATGTTACGTTGCATTGAGTTAGGGGAAGATGTTCTTAAAAAGAAACGGTTTTGCTGGAAGAAAAAGTCATAACTCCATCTAAACTTGTTGCGCCAAGTACTTCCAGCATGGCAAAGCGAAGGTATTGGTGATCTGTCTGAAAAGGCGGCTTTCATTGGCAATGGTCTGTTTTCACGTCAACGGGCAGATTTAGTGAATGCAGTTATACGACCGATCGGCCATTTTAGGCTACTTAAAGACATTAATTTCGAACTCACTGAAACTATTTAGGACAAGCCCTGTCATTTTGTCTGTCTGTCATTTTGTCTGTCTGTCATTTAGTCTGTCTGCATGGCATAACAGCTGAATCATCTGTTTGTTCAGTAGGAAGAGGGGAAGCCAACGAAAGGCTCTTGAAGGGCAGGATTAGTCGGTTCACTTTGAATGCTCTTTCGACCAAGAACAACTGCTGCAGACAGTCTAGTGAAAGGTAGACTGATGAAAATGTAGGGCAAGCAAAAACCAGCAGAGAAATAAGTACACACACACACACACACACACACACAGAGAGAGAGAGAGAGAGAGAGAGAGAGAGAGAGAGACAGACAGACAGACAGAGAGGCGGGGGGAGGGAGGGAGGGAGGGAGAGAGAGAGATAGATAGATAGAGAGAGAGAGAGAGAGAGAGAGAGAGAGAGAGAGAGAGAGAGAGAGAGAGAGAGAGAAAGAGAGAGCATTTTAAATTCATCCAATGATCTAACCCATGCACAAAGCATTGCAGAGAAACAAAAGCTTGAGAACTCTCTTTGCGGATAACTACCTGAGCTATTTGAGTGAAGAGAGAACTAGAACACACAAACAAGGAGGGAAATACAACATTCTGCATTCATGGAGACGCTTGTGGCCAAGTTTTACAGATGCACGAAAGCACCGCTTATGAATATCTTAATGACACGGTACACTTAAGGCCGGAACATCTTTCAAGCTTTTGTGAATAGTAATTATTAACAATGAAGCACGCTTACAAGTGGAGTGAGTTCGCTGATGAATTCGTAGTGCACACTTAGAACATCGGTCTTCTCTTTCAGATTATCTACAGCTGCGCCAATCAGGTGCCGCAAATTGAATGTTGCCTTACAATTGAGTCAGGCAAACTAAGCACCCACTCGCCATCTTAATTAAAAGCGTCTGCCCTGAGAACATTTTAAAGAAATCATCAATGCCTTATAATATTATAAACAAAGGGCTGTTTGTTTGGCCTGATATTCTTACACTTTAAATACAGATGTATTCATAGTTCCTGTGTTACAGCATTAAAACATTTCTAAATCGCGCTAAAACGCAGTCATAAAGTTTGGCTCTACCCGAGCGCACATTTGGGTGGATACTCACTGTGGGGGTTGGAGGGTCTGCGCGTGGTTCTTGGCGGCAGCGTGGTGGTCCTGTAGTTGATTCCGTGGCAGTAGCTCCAGTAGTCAGGGCAACAGTCGTAGGCCGTGGAGTTGCAGAAGACATCACAGTAGCAGGTGGTGCCAAGGATGGGCACGGAACACTCGTCCTTACGACCGTCACAGCACTGTTGAACTGGTCTCCGCTCACACCACGGGCCAGCCAGATCTGGCCCCCACTCTATGCGAGGGTGCATCCATTGCCCCTCAGTCTGGCCCCACAGGGAACCCACCAGCCACAACCACAGCAAGAATAGCCTCCCTTTACCTGCCGCCATTGTGGCTGCGCTGATCATCGTCTACCACTCGTTGTCCCAGCGGAAATGACGCGTGAAGCTGTACGATATATCCCCGCAGCTGGTTTACGTTGAGTGAGATGGAGACGTCCATACACAATCTGCACGTGTATGTGTCAGAGTTCTCACTGTGCTGTTTGGTTGAATCTGACGACCGTCACAGATGTGAGATCCTGGAATGGTTCCTTTTCCAAACCGACAAATGATCGTCCTTTTTAGACAGCGACGAACATGTGTGGAGCGCCTACTTTGGTTTTGTCGCTGGTTTCTTTAATCTCTGATAAAACCTGGTGGTTTTCTCCCACACTGGCGACCTTGAACCGAAATGGGATTTATGCCCACACAAATGACATCAAGTGCTATCGATTGCAAGCATATATATGAAATCTGGTGGTCGCCAGAGAATGGTTCTTTTTTTCTGTATCAATGTTTCTAAATACCCTCTCTCCACCAAACACTTTGATCACACTTGTTAATCATTTAGCGAGGCGCACTTCTTAACAAAGGCGCCAGTATCTCGCTTAAGTTCTGAATCACAACTGGCGCAAAAATTGTGAAGACGAAACTCACACAGAGTTACGAAGGGAAGTCTGTTTTGACTACTTCGCTTCAATCGACTTAAATCACAAGTGAGGAGAAATTGCCGAGTTGGCGAAATTTCACTGCCGGCATTGACGGCACATCTGGCGGGCTGGGGCAAACTTTACACGTTGGCTGACCCGATTCCACAGGCACAGATTCTTGTAACCATACTTATCACCAGCCACGATAACCCCCTGATATTCTTCATGACTGATTCCTGATGAGAATCATGCATACACAAATAGAGGTGAAGTATTGTTCACCTCAACTTATGCAATGCCACTTCTACTTATGATTCAGCACGACGATTGACATTGATAACTCATGAAAAAAACCTACGTGAAATACAACTCTGGTTCAGACAGGTCAGACCAGCTCGCTGATAGATAAGGTTGCACGTATTCATGTAGACTATGAGTTACACAATGAAAACGCTATTTCATTTGAACGAATATTTGCAGTTTTCTTTTGGAAAATAAGGAAATTGGATTCGTCAGTTTCATAACGTCCTCTGCATTGCTGGAGTATCATCACATGACTGGATTAGAGATAAACCCCTTCGAAGAGCTGATGTAATCAATAGCGAAACGAAGAGGAGTGATATCTAAGACAGTATCGATATTGTTACATCCACATGAACGATAAAAAAGCTTCCTTCCCCATCTGTTGTCACGTTCCATAAAGCGCCTACGAGAGTTCTGTTCAAGTATCGATTTTGACAGCGCAGACGCCAATGTACACAACACGAAAACTCACCGTGGGCATATACAAACACCGGCGTAGACAGCAAGTTTCCAAGAAAACGCAGTCTCAGTGCAGACACGATCGATGCGATTTAGAACTTGAAAAAACAAACCTCCCCGTGGGAAAATTTGCTGCGCTTTCATATGTTGCAACTGGTGGTTGTCAGGCTGTGAAACGCACCCTGATGCAAGACGGAATCTCATATGGCGGGAGATATTTTCTACTCCTTCGATCCGCAGCAGGTATCCAGTGGCAATAATTCCAATGAATTTCACGTCACTGAGTCATTTTCGCTACACCTGTGTCTGACGACGTGCATCCATTTCTCCACGGGACGAAACACGTCTGTCTGTCCGAATTTTTTTCCAGCAAATACCAAACGCACTGGAAATCAAAGCTGCTGCATCCTTATCGGCACAAGCAAAACCCTCCTGGTAACACTTTCCCAGCAAAGGGCCGATTGCGGACGCTGTCTCTGTGGGTGACACACGCAAGCACGCATACACACCTCGCACGCCGGCCGGCGCTCAGTGTCCCATGCGTGTACGAGTGTAGCGAGTGCGGCGGCGCACTCTGAGCGCTCAGAGCCTGCCCCAGAACACCTGACCCAGTCGTGGCTACGGCGCTTGCTGTATGTGCGGCACCGAACACGCGCCGCTCTCCCTACGTAGCGACGTAAACGTTTACTAAGACTAAGAGCCGTCTTTGAAAAGAGCGAGGGAAGGAGGCAGGCAGGAGAGAGAGAGAGAGAGAGAGAGAGAGAGAGAGAGAGAGAGAGAGAGAGAGAGAGAGAGAGAGAGAGAGAGAGAGAGAGAGAGAGAGGAGAAGGAGAAAGAGACGGACAGAGAGAGCAACAGACACACACACACGCACACACACACACACACACAGACAGAAAGACAGGCAGACAGAAAGACAGACAGACAGGCACACAGACAGACACACACACACACACACACACAGATAGATACACACACGCACACACACACACACACACACACACACAAACAGGGAGGGAGAGAGAGAGAGAGAGAGAGAGAGAGAGAGAGAGAGAGAGAGAGAGATGGATGGACGGACGGACGGATCGACGGTACGTACGTACGTACGGACGGACAGACAGAAAGACAGACAAACAGACAAACAGACGGGCAGGCAGGCAGACAGACAGACGGGCAGGCAGGCAGGTACGCACCCACGCAAGCACGCACAAACGCATGCACGCACACACGCACACACACACATTCGAGGGCGCGCACATGCATGCACACGCGTCCACTCACAAGCACACACACACACACGCGCGCGCGCGCGCGCACACACACACTCGTACACATACAAGCGAGCACGTACACATTGTCACAAAAAAGACAAACCTACAGGAGTACAGTAAGGCAGACGCGCAAAGGCAGATAGAGACGGACGAATGGACAAATCGATT
>JAWQFJ010011489.1:0-10115 GCA_034096865.1 Theodoxus fluviatilis
GACAATATTCAAGAATGATTATGGATAGATCTGTAAATTGTAATGTTGCTATTTTGCTGTCCCATTTGTGTTGATCGTGTGCATGTGCGCGCGCGCGCGTGTGCACACATGCGCACATGTATACTTTTACATGTGTGTGTGTGTGTGTGTGTGTGTGTGTGTGTGTGCAAGTGCACGAGTGTGTGTATTTGCTTGTGTTTGGTCAGTTAATGTAATCAGACAGGTTTGCTGCACAGTTTAAACTTGTTAAAGTGAATGTACTTGACTTGCACTCTTGTTTGAAATTGAGCTGTATTGAAGTGCAAGGACCACATTAAAGCTCCTGTACATGGACAAAGAATCTGCATTTAGTTGTTGGTACACAGAGCTACAAAGCCACTGTGACATGTATACAGCCTCAGCTGACAGTAAATGTGAAGATGTCTAGAAAACATTTTTCCCTGAGTGTCTTCAAAGTGGTCACATACTATTCAGATGCATTATTCATCTTTATTTCATTGGGATGTCCCTTGTTTCAGATTCCAGACAGCGTGACATGTTACTATCTCAGCAGAGCTGGCTTTGACACAACAGACCCCAGAATGTATGTGCCTTCTTCCTTCAGTCTGTGTTGCTGTGTTTGCTTAGGCTAAAAAGAAAGTTGTGGCTCCGTAACCCTACCAACCCTATTTTTTTCCCTGCCAACCCTGAACATTTTTCAGTCATGAGGAGAAAAAAAAAGTGAGAAATCAAAGTGAAACAATAAACTGCATTCTCATGATTCTGTTCCATCATCCCTGTGAAGACTATTAGTTAAATTGTATTTTCAAGGAAAAAATTGTTTTCTGTATGTTCAGATATACTCTTCCCTTCACCCTCACCCCTACCCCCACCCCCCTCTCCTTCCCTCTTTCTTTTTCAATGTTACCTTGACCACCACAACTATTTCTTTTTTATTAGGCTGTGCCTTGAAAATAGAAACTGATCAATGATGACATTAATTTCTTAAATCAAATGGCACTTTCATCTGAAAACAATATTCCAAGGATATGGGGGCATTGAGACAATCTGTCTTTGTTCAACCTGTGTTCTGCTTCTAAATTCTTCTGTGACAATCTGATACTTCTCATCCAATTTTGGTTTCTGGTCTTGCACCTCATACTCATTTTTCAGTCCCACTGTTCTTCACACCTACTCTTCTTCCAGCTTCTGCTTTTGATTTTTTTTTCTTCCACCTCTTCCTGCTTCCCATTGTTCTCCTCCTCCGCTACCTCTTTCTCCATCTCCTCCACCTCTTCATTCTCTAACTCCTCCTTGTCATTCTACTCCTCTCCTCTTCCTCTTGCTCTTCCCCTTCCTCTTGCTCTTCCCCTTCCTCTTCCCCTTTCACCTCCTCCTCCTCCTCCTCCTCCTCCTCCTCCTCCTCCTCCTCCTCCTCCTCCTCCTCCTCCTCCTCCTCCTCTTCCTCCTCCTCCTCCTCCTCCTCCTCCTCTCCTCCTCCTTCTCCTCCTCTTCCTCCTCCTTCTCCTCCTCTCTTCCTCCTCCTCTCCTCCTCCTCCTCCTCCTCCTCCTCCTCCTCCTCCTCCTCCTCCTCCTCCTCCTCCTCCTCCTCCTCCTCCTCCTCCTCCTCCTCCTCCTCCTCCTCCTCCTCCTCCTTTTCCTCCTCCTCCTTTTCCTCCTCCTTCTTTTCCTCCTCCTCCTTTTCCTCCTCCTCCTCCTTTTCCTCCTCCTCCTCCTTTTCCTCCTACCTCCTTTTCCTCCTCCCTCCTTTTCCTCCCCTCCTTTTCCTCCTCCCTCCTTTTCCTCCTCCTCCTCCTCCTTTTCCTCCTCCTCCTCCTACTCCTCCTCCTACTCCTTTTCCTCCTTCTTCTCCTTCTCCTCCTTTTTGACTCACATGCGAAGCAAAAGTGAGTCTATGTACTCACCTGTTTCGTCCGTCTCGGCGTCCGGGCGTCCGAAAACTTTAACGTTGGAATTTTCTCGGAGACTATTAAGTCTATCAATACCAAATGTGGCATGATGGTGTATGATGACAAGACCTCAAAAAACACACATAGTGACTTAACCTTGCTTCAAGGTCAAGGTCGCAGGGGCCATAAATGTTGTCTAAAAAACAGCCATTTTTCACATTTTCTCAATTTTCTCTGAAGTTTTTGAGATTGGATACCTCACCTATATATGGTATATAGGGCAAAGTAAGCCCTATCTTTTGATACCAGTTTGGCATACCTTGCTTCAATGTCAAGGTCACAGGAGCTCTTCAAAGTTGGATTGTATACATATTTTGAAGTGACCTTGACCCTGAACTATGGAAGATAACTGTTTCAAACTTAATAATTATGTGGGGCACATGTTATACTTTCATCATGAGACACATTTGGTCAAATATCATCAAGGTCAAGGTCACTTTGACCCTTATGAAATGTGACCAAAATGGGGTAGTGAACCACTAAAAGTGACCATATCTCATGGTAGAAAGTGCCAATAAGCACCATCTTGCTTCCTATGTCTTGAATTAACAGCTTTGTGTTGCATGACCTTGGATGACCTTGACCTTGGGTCAAGGCCACATGTATTTTGGTAGGGAAAATGTGTAAGCATTTCTTAGTGTATTATGTCATTGCTAGGTGTAGTTTTTGACCTTGACCTTGAGGGTCACCTGAAGGTCAAGGTCATATAAAGGTCAAGGTCAAACATGTGAGTCGTATGGGCTTTGCCCTTCTTGTTCTTATTCTTTTCCTCATTATCCTCCTCATTATCCTCCTCGTTACCCTTGCACTCCTTCTCTTGCTTCTCCTCCTCTTGCTCCTCCTCCTCCTCCTCCTCCTCCTCCTTGTGCTCCTCCTCCTCCTCCTTGTGCTCCTCCTCCTCCTCCTCCTCCTCCTCCTCCCTCCTCCTCCTCCTCCTCCTCATGCTCCTCCTCCACCACCACAACCACCACCACCTCCTCCTTCTTTTCTTCCTCTCTCCTCTCCCCTCCTCCCTTCCCTCCCCCCCCCCCCCCCCCCCCCCCCCCCTCCCCCCTCCTCCTCCTCCTCCACCAAAGCAACGCTTTGTTGTAATGATTCCTCGTTGCAGCATCCGGCTCATTTCCCTAGCTTCCCAGAAGTTCATATCAGACATTGCCAATGATGCTCTACAGCACTGCAAAATGAAGGCATCGGGTCAGAGCTCCAAGAAGCAGGGCAAGGTGAGTGGTCAGCTGAATGTAGGCCAGCTCTTTTCCCCCAGGCAGAACTGGAGTGGGTGGCTTCATTCATCTGTTTCATGCCCCTGTGCCTGAGTAAATGCTTGTTGAAGCCTGGTGTTTACATGACTGATTCTGATTATGAAGATAGGGTCTCCTGCCTACTGCAATGGTGGTGTTTGAATCCAAGGATTGACCCCTCAGACTCACACACTAGAACATGCTGACCTTCTACAGGGATGGTATGCAGGGGCCTCTGTGAGAAGAAAAAAAAAGGTCACTGAATGGTCTGTTTGCTGTGTGAACAATCATAATCCATATATTCCTTGTTATGTTTAGAATTTTAGGGTATATCACTACTAAAATTCCATTTCTGAGAGAGTGCTGGAATGAACTCAGGTGAAAATTGCATCAAGAGTGATTATGGTTCATGTCATGGCAGTCCGCTGTATTTCTCCTGGTACTTGGAAACCACACTTTTATTGATTGCTGCTTAATCATGTAATGGATCCAGGTTTTAGAACTGTGTGCAAGAAAAGCCATGCACAGGTGCAGATAAAGATTATCTTTGTCATCTGTGAGAACAAATTGTGCACATGCATGCGCTCACACACACACACACACACACACACTCCACTCCACTCCACTCCACTCCACTCTACTCCACTCTACTCACTCCACTCCACTCTACTCACTCCACTCACTCACTCACTCGCTCGCTCGCTCACTCACTCACTCACTCACTCACTCACTCACTCACTCACTCACTCACTCACTCACTCACTCACTCACTCACTCACTCACTCACTCACTCACTCACTTACACTCGCATACATGCCTGCATGAACATGCTTGCACATGCACACACATATAAACACACATGCATACACACATGCATACACACATGCATACACACATACTTACACATGCTCACACACAATAATACACATACATATACATGCAAACACATGCTCACACAAACATACACACAGACACAAGCACTCTCTCACATACATGCACACACAAGCACACATGTATGAACAACAAACTCGTACACATGAATGCATATACAGTACACAAACACACACACAAAGCACTCTCTCTCTCTCTCTCTCTCTCTCTCTCTCTCTCTCTCTCTCTCTCTCTCTCTCTCTCTCTCTCTCACTTTGCTGCCCTATGATTCATTTGCTGGTTAAGACCCACTAGCCCAATTGCCACTGCCCATTGCTTGCTGTGATATAACTCAGATAAGTGCATGCATCTGATGTCCTTGTTGCTGTGCACAGGAGCGAAGGCTGACACTCACCATGGAGGACTTGGCCCCTGCCCTCACTGAGCACGGAATGACCTTGAAGAAGCCATTCTACTACTCGTAGCTGTTCCGCAGTCAATAGAGCCCCAATGCTGAGGAGACTGTTGGGCCCCTGTACCCACTGAGGATGTGAAAGACAAATGCAAAAAATCTCGGTGGCTCTGTCGCCTCTGTGGCCATAGGACCTGTGGACTTTGGAAAGCCTCTCTCCTTCACTTTGTGTTTGAGACACAAACAGTTTTGGTGTGAATGATCAGTGTTTCTCATTTGTGGACAGTCATGCTGGGACTGTGTTTTGAGGAGCTCTGTAAAGGCTGGATGTGTCAACCTAGTTTGTGTAACTACTTAATTCATCCTCTGCCATGAGTGACTTCCTTACTTTCCAGCATGCACGAAGAACACTGCCATCGAGTCTCACCTAATTTTAAAGTGAATGAGTTTAGAGAACAGGACCAGTTACACAGAGTGAGCACTTGTAAGAAATGAGTCACTGTAGCAGCAGTGGCTGTCACTCCTGTTTTCTTCTTACTTATTTTGTGACTCTTTTAAAGGTGTTTTTGGTTGAGCTCAGTGTTTCTGCATCCTGTTAGAACTTAAATAGCACTGGTCAGCCTGAAACCAGTTCTGACTCTGGCAAGAAGATGGAACACTGCACATAGAAATGCATGATTGGGGTTAATCTGGGTCAGTCATTCTTTATTTATTTTTGGGAAAGCATGCTAGGGTACCTGATTTTTTTTTTTATGTCCTGTAATAATTTGCTTGAAAAATAAGTTTAAATGGGTAAAAGTTATGACAGGCAGAGATAGGCGAGCATGCTTTGGGGTTGGACCATGTGCAAGACATGGTGCCTTGGTTCTATCACTGGGATGGAAAAAATCTGGGTTTATTACATTATCTTAGATCAAAGTTAACTTTTTCTTGCCATACCTCTGCTATATAGCTGTAGTGTGGGAAATATTTTTAGACATTTTTCCTTCAATTGCGGTTGGCATGTCTCCAATCTTCACATGGGCTTGACTTCTAGTTCTACTATTTTTATTCTACAGCGTTCAAACTTTTATCAAATTGGCCAGAAAAGACTGCTGATTTTACAACTACTTGTATCTCCAAACACCAAAAACATTGAGCTTTGTGGTGGCCAGTCAGAAATTGGTATCTTACCTTGAGGTACATGAGTTGATGATGAAGGAGGGAGTCGTGGTACCTGCCCTTTACAGCCTACGCCTGCTTTGCCCCCTTGTGACCGGTCTGTCCTTACTTTCTTTGTAGTCCAGCAGTTATGCTCTTGCCTGCTGGAATGCCTGAGGTCTTAGAGTTAGAGTCAGAAAACTTGCTTAGAATTTTGGGCATAATACAGCTCTGCCCTGCAAATGTTTATTTATTTGAACTGTTCTGCCCCAACTTTATAATGCAGCACCACTGTCCTCATGCTCATTGGCATAGGGTAGACATGAATATACCTGACCAATTTTGGCAAGATAGCTGTTGTCTAAGGATTCATTTGCTAACCTCCTGATATTAGTAGTGTGCTGTTATGCTGACTGTGACAGCAGATGGTCAGCAAATGCAGTATTCAATCTGAACAGTGACCTGAAGTACATCCTCAAGTTTACTTTCAATTTGATTACCCTGGTTGGAGTTGATGCACCGGCACCTGTGAGTGTACACATGTATGCTGGCAAATACATGCACACAAACACTTTCACCAAGAAGCAAGATTTCATGCACACATGCATGTGCACACTTGCACACACAAGCACTCGCACACATAAGTCAATATTTGGCAGCATTTGACAAATTATCAATCAAATAATTGTAGGCCAAGACTTTATTAGAATTGTTCCAAGCTCTGTATTAGATTATAAAAAATCGACTCCTGACTTGATTCTTAAAAAAATTGTCAAGCTGTAGCTGTGTGTTACATTCTAACCATTTCATTTCTTGAGCTCACAGGTAGCCATGAGAAAATTTCATTTGTGTGTGAAAACGTTGCCTGGATCCATTTTCATGTGGAAAAAGTGTTGTTTCATGGGCAGCAGTGCAAAGATATTGGCTGTGTGTTCAGTGTGTGATCTCCCATGACTATCTGTGTGGCTGCAAACTGTGTGCATGTCTGAATGGGAGAGGAGTTTGCTGGACCAGGCACGCTGGCTGGTGAGGGAGAGTCGGTAGCAAACTCTCATCTTGAGTGGTGTGGTGTGGCTGCGATGCATCTTGGCAGGCAGTGATATGTTCATTCTCCTTTTACTATCTCTTTTTGGTGTCACCAAAGAGAAAAGGAAAAACTGAGTGTATTGTAAGTAAATGAATTGGTATTCATTGGGTTTTGCTAGTCTGATCGCTTTTACTTATTCATGTGCATATCATAGACAATTTCCAGCTTGTCGGAGGTCGTGAACTGTGTTGTGCTTGTCTGCTCATAATTGATACTTTCATGATACTATCTTACATTAATAAAGTAATATCCAACAGACTTCTGTTGACGTTTGTTGTCATATTAATCACAATACTTTTATTATGCTTGATGTTCCAGTTGAAACAGGTCAGCCTGTCTTGTTCAAAACGGGTGTTTTATCATTTTGGTCTCTCGGAGCTCTCATTAAGGCAGCTAGGTGTGAGTTGACACTTGCAGTCTACAAAAAGCTTGGCAGTAGGTACTGCTTTGGGCCATCTTCGGCCTGGCTGTGTACTGCTTGGGCCATCTTCAGCCTGGATGTGTACTGCTTTGGGCCATCTTCGGCCTGGTTGTGTACTGCTTTGGGCCATCTTCGGCCTGGTTGTGTGCTGTTTGGGCCATCTTCGGCCTGGTTGTGTGCTGCTTGGGCCATCTTCGGCCTGGTTGTGTGATGTTTGGGCCATCTTCGGCCTGGCTGTGTGCTGTTTGGGCCATCTTCGGCCTGGTTGTGTGCTGTTTGGGCCATCTTCGGCCTGGTTGTGTGCTGTTTGGGCCATCTTCGGCCTGGTTGTGTGCTGTTTGGGCCATCTTCGGCCTGGTTGTGTGCTGTTTGGGCCATCTTCAGCCTGGCTGTGTGCTGTTTGGGCCATCTTCGGCCTGGTTGTGTACTGTTTGGGCCATCTTCGGCCTGGCTGTGTGCTGTTTGGGCCATCTTCGGCCTGGCTGTGTGCTGTTTGGGCCATCTTCGGCCTGGCTGTGTGCTGTTTGGGCCATCTTCGGCCTGGCTGTGTGCTGTTTGGGCCATCTTCGGCCTGGCTGTGTGCTGTTTGGGCCATCTTCGGCCTGGTTGTGTGCTGTTTGGGCCATCTTCGGCCTGGCTGTGTGCTGTTTGGGTCATCTTCGGCCTGGTTGTGTGCTGTTTGGGCCATCTTCTGTTTGGGCCATCTTCGGCCTGGTTGTGTGCTGTTTGGGCCATCTTCGGCCTGGTTGTGTGCTGTTTGGGCCATCTTCGGCCTGGTTGTGTGCTGTTTGGGCCATCTTCGGCCTGGTTGTGTGCTGTTTGGGCCATCTTCGGCCTGGCTGTGTGCTGTTTGGGCCATCTTCGGCCTGGCTGTGTGCTGTTTGGGTCATCTTCGGCCTGGTTGTGTGCTGTTTGGGCCATCTTCTGTTTGGGCCATCTTCGGCCTGGTTGTGTGCTGTTTGGGCCATCTTCGGCCTGGCTGTGTGCTGTTTGGGCCATCTTCGGCCTGGTTGTGTGCTGTTTGGGTCATCTTCGGCCTGGCTGTGTGCTGTTTGGGCCATCTTCGGCCTGGCTGTGTGCTGTTTGGGCCATCTTCGGCCTGGTTGTGTGCTGTTTGGGCCATCTTCGGCCTGGTTGTGTGCTGTTTGGGCCATCTTCGGCCTGGTTGTGTGCTGTTTGGGCCATCTTCGGCCTGGTTGTGTGCTGTTTGGGCCATCTTCGGCCTGGTTGTGTGCTGTTTGGCATCCTTTGTTATTTTGTTTTTAATGAGCAGGAGAGAGGGAGCAACACACATGCACACACATACACACACACACACAAATTGTTGTCTGTAAACAACCTTGTCACAGCCACATATTCTGCATCATCATGAAGCTCATACCAGATAATTCTTTGGTTGTTTTTTTTTTAAGCTGATGTATCTAGTGACTCATGTATCATCAGTAGATTTCAGACAAGATGGATGGAAAGCTCCTGTAAATATAATTACTTTTGTTTTGCTAATGCTTAGTCACAGAGGGGTAGGTGCATTGTAGATGTTCGCCTAGTGTACACATTCATGCACAGACAGAATTACATGCATGGACAGAATTACACACAGAAATACATGCATGGACAGAATTACATGCATAGAATTACACGCCCAGACAGAATTACATGCATAGAATTACACACCCAGACAGAATTACATGCATGGACAGAATTACACACCCAGATATATACATGCATGGACAGAATTACAATACAGGGTTGCAGCAGGTATGGAGTTGTCAAGATATCTAAATATACCCAGATTTTCGCCTCGCACATCTTCAAACCCCAATGCATGCTCGCCTAGCTCTGCCTGTCAAAAGAAAGGGTTTCAACAAGCAAGTAGAGACTAGGGACCGACCATACACTCATATGCAAGACATGAGGGGAGAACTGAGGGGGTTTGAGGACAAGTGAGATGCAGCGTCGCGGTTTTATCCCCGGGACAGGAAAAATCTGGGTTTATTCAAATATAATTAGTGGGTATGATTTTTATGTGAGAAACAGAAAGACGAGTGCAGGCCAGACTTGTAAATGTGGCTGAGGAGTCGCTTCTTGCCTCCCCAACTTAGTTACTTTTGGTCTCTGATCAGACTGAAGGCCTATTGGAGAGACATGCATGCTTACTACAGCAGTCCAGTCATGGCTGGTGATACACAGTAGACTGCATCACTCATGCTAAATATTCTTATCTGCAGATACATAAGATGAGTTATGCTCTGGATGTCAATATCAGTAGAATTTGTAATGGCACAAGACATCAAATCAAATTTGCAACAACAAATTCCACTTTTGTTATTTGAAGAAGCAGTGCAAGTTTAAACAGTTCAGTTCAGTTCAGTTTAGTCTCTTAACCCTGAGATGGGTTGTTAAGGCACCACTAATGACTTTCGGACAATCTTCCTCCATCGATCTCTATCCTCTGTGGCTCACTGAGTCAGCAAAGGTCAAGCCTGTCCACTCTTTGATGTTGTCTTCCCACCTCTTTCTCTGCCTGCCTCTCCTTCTTCCACCTGGTACGGTACCTTGCAGGATGATCTTGGCCAGCCCACTGCCTCTTGACACGTGACAGTACCACTTCAGCTTTCTGCTTTTCACGATAGAGAGTCTTCGTACTGTCCAATTGCTCTCCTGATCCTAGGCCTGTTGCTGACTTCCTCATTCGTGACATGGTCTTTATATGAGATGTTCAGAATCTTGCGGTAGCATCTCATTTCCAGGGCTTGTATCCGTCTATGTAGTTCAGATGTGAGTGTCCAGGACTCGCATGCATACAAGAATACGGAGATGGCCAGCGTGCGCATGAGCCTGATCTTCGACGCGAGAGTGATATTTCTGTCACGCCATATTCAGATATTGGCTTCAACTTTGCCAATGCTGCTGTTGTTTGTGCTATCCTGGACCCTTCATCAGTCACGATAGATCCCAGGTATTTGAAGTTGTTCACAGCTTCCAGTTTTTGGCCCTT